>PVJH01003022.1:0-151602 GCA_004026705.1 Nesogale talazaci | reverse complement strand
ATTCACACCTTTTGCTTCCTTGCGAGAACCTTCAGACTTTACTTTTTAGACAATGTGATTTAAGGGAAGATTGTTCAGTTTACTTGGGGGCATTGTCAGCTAAAACACAAAAACCATACATCAGTCAATGCCATTCCTCTGTGTATAAGGACAACATCATAGAGTGAACGAACTCCCAGCACTATTGGAAAAACATGTTTGTCATCTCTGTCTGAAGTGGTAGAGTCTAAGACAACAGGCACATGAGATGGTGACTTGGAGACTCAGAGACTATGGGGTCTCTTTTTATCACCTTACCAGAGAATATAGGACTCCACATAAATCTCCAGAAGGCCTGGTTTCCTGAACTTCAGAGGAAGAAGATAAGGACCTGCTGACTGAATGGCTGAAGACTGAAGAGTGACTTGGCTGTGCGCTGACAAGACATGGTGCTTTTGACCAAACATCCTCACTGTTTAGAGATCCTGAATTGTTGTAACCATTCATTTGTCTAATCAACCCCCACAATTGTGAGTAGTGTCTGTGACTTTTTATATGGCCATTGCACAAAAGAAAAACAAATTACTAAACCCAGCATAGAAATAAAGTGTCAATGGTTGGTGACATTGTTAGTGTGGTAACAGGTAAAGTAGTTAGAGCCTGTAGCCATGTCTTTCTACTACCTCATGGCAATAATGAAACAGAAGAGCTTAGATATGGTCCCTTGCTGTTTACTATGGCATGGCACGATCTAATTATTTCACTAGACTTTACTATAACACTCAGTGATTGTCAATGGAGGGTAAGTATGCATCAGAGTCACATTGTCAGAACCAGGAGCCTCAAAATGGGAGCATAAGTACATCTGTAGTATATGTCTTCCCTAAATATATATGATACACTTCATTGGCGGCATATCAGCTTTCTAAGACCATACATTAGAAATAACCTTCATACAACATTTGATAGTTCTAATGTTAATAATACAAATTATAATGAGCACCATTAATCAAGTGAATAATATAGATGAAAATACTAATGAGAAAAATTAAATGGAAATTATTTCAATTAAAATATGTGAAAATAATTACCTTTGCAAATTTACAATATTTGGGTGATGGAGTAAAATACTTAAAAAGAGATAAAGGCATGAAACAATAATTTCCATAACTTCCATTTACTATAGGAAATTTATCAATATGCAGAATCTAGAGATATATAAGACAAATGCAATAAAATTTTAAAAGAAAATAAATGGCAAAAATGGCATGGGTGAGCCTGACCTTATCTCCTCAGACTACAAAACAAGGTTCAGACAAGACCCAGCCTCTGCCCTCCCCTCCCCGACTCTCACACCAACAGTTCCTCCCATGGCCCTCTACTTCTATCCTGGTTCCATGATTTGTTGCAATCACTACAAAGAATTCATCAACAGCACTTACAAAGCCATGATGACTCCAATGCAGCGAGCTGTGAGTTATTATGGGTTAATCACAGAGTTTGAAATTCCAAGCGACCCTGAAGAGTTAAGTCTAAGAAGCCCAGAATGACAGGTGGACACAGTTACTGTGAGTCAGAGTTGACTTGGCGGCAGTGAGTCTCATGGGGGTGATTTTGTTTGTTTTGGTTTGGTACTAGAGAAATTAGCCCAAATTAGAAAGCATTCAACATCTAACAGGGAAGCAACAAACAGCACGAGGAAGAAGCATACGAGCCCAAGTAGCAATGAGGTGTCTTTGGGAAGAGGCATTAGAAGTTCAACAACAAGCAAACCAATAGATGTGAAGGGGTGTGGATGTAGTGGACACCCAAAAGTCACCTGCATAACTGGGCGGTCTCTCTCAGAACGGCCAGACGGAAGGGTTCATAAATCCAGGGTGCAGTATAGCACTGATGAACCATATAGCTATCCTCTAGTTCTTTATTATCACCTGCCTTTTATATTATGGCTTTTGTTGGTTTTACCTAATTAGTGGTGCTAGATTTGCTTATGTTCACTTTTATATTTAAGATTGCTAGGAACATGAAAATCAAGATAGATAACCCTTCAAAAACAGTAACAGGACTAATAATATTAATGATGACTATATAACACCGCTCAATGGAATTGAATAACAGAATTGTATGTAAGTGGAAATATTGGAATGTGTAAGATATCAAAGAACACTTTTATAGGGAGATAAAAAATAAATAAGTGTTCCTGAAGGGAACTAGGGTGGTGGGGAAGGGAGAAGGGATGCTGATTTCAAGGAGTTCAAAAAGAAAGATATAGCATCTGGGGTCTTAAAGGCTTGAGCATAAACAAGTAGTCATCTACTCAGGAGCAACAAAACCCACCATAAAAGAAGCCCACTTGCCTGGGCAATCATGAGGTGCTGAAACAGTCAGGTATCAGGCATCAAAGAACAAAAATCAAGATCAATGGACCAATTGACTCCTGATACAATCACTGAAGACAAACGGATACAGAGGCAAACAGATTAGTAGAAACGATGGTGCCCAGCTACTAAATGATTGAATGTCTGGACTCTCAAAGACTTGAAGATAAATGAGTGGCTGTTCAGTGGAGAAACAGAAAAGTCCACATGGAAGGAACACACCAGCCTGTGTGATCAAGAGGGGCCGAAGGGAGCAGGTCTTGAGCATCAAAGAACAATAATCACATCATTATGAATGAGGGGGAGAGCAGGTTGTGGACCTAAGACCCTCTGGTGGGTAATTGGTCACCCCTTTACAGAGGAATCACAGGGAGGAGACAGACAGGCAAGGGGTAGCGGGGCAGTGATGATACATACAAGTTTCCTCTAGGTCCTGAAGTCTTCCTCCCCCCAACCATCATGGCCCCAACTCTACCTTACAAGTCCAGATGGACTAGAGAAGGTACACTGGAGAAAGGGGAGCTGGAGATATGGGAAAACCAAGACACATGAGCCCCTTTGGGCCAGTGGTGAGATTGGAGCTGCTGGATGGGTGGAGAGAAGGTGAGGTAGAGAGATGGAACCAACTGCAAGAATATACATATAAGCTCTTCTTTGAAGGATGGGCATCAGAGGAGTGGGTTGGGGTAGAGGTCGGACAGTGTAAGATAAGGCAGAACAATAACAATGTATAAACTACTGAGGATTGGTGAGGAGGGGAGAGCAGCGGAAGAGGGGAAAGGATGGAAAAGCTGAAGAAAGGGCTCAAGGGGAAAGGTGGATGTTTGGAGAATGATGACAGCAACAAACACAGGAAGGTGCTTGGCACAGTTTGTTTATTTATGTATTATGAAAAACAATGTATGAGCCCCCAATAAAATGATTTTAATGAAAAAAAAGAGGAAAGAAAATGTTTTGAAACTCATTGTGATAGCAATTTTATTAAATTATTTGATGTTATATATGCAAGAGCCCCCGATGAAATGATAAAAATTTATTTTTAATGTAAAAAAAGAATACAGCCATTATTCCACAATACCTCTACTCAATCAGCAGGTTGTGGCTTCTCAGTCTTCCTGCTCTCAGCAGCATATTTAATTCCTCTAGTTCCTGAAGTCTCCCCCCACCAACCAAGTCCAGATATCAGTCACAGATATGTGTCAATTTCAACACTGGAAGAATAGGGGTGGAGTCTAGCTTGTCAATCTGGAGATAGTCAATGAGGCCTCTGTATGAACATGGCTTTTCTTCTGAGAATTCTGGGCATTCCCAATTGCAGATGAGAGACGTGACTCAGTCTCTTGGAAATGGGAGGTGGTCTACCGACAAGAAAACAAGGCAACATGACGTAGACCCTGAGTCCTGGAGACTGGAGGAGCCGGAGGAGATGCCACATGGGCTTACCCTGACGGAACCAAGCCTCTGGGGAAGGAAAAGCCACATGGAGACCCCTACTAGTGCTGAGAAGCTTCTACTGCCACTGGATACTTCTGATGGACACTGAGTTCTGGAAACGAGGACCCATGGGAACACCCCGCTAGCACTGGGAAGCTTCTACTGCGGCTGGATACACAAGACTGCACCCACTGGCCTATGAGTGCACATGGTTCATGAGTCAGAAGGAGACTTTATAGACTGGTGTCAGACATATGGGTTAATATCAGACATATGACCTTGGACTGGCCTGGGTTGGGATGCTTTCATATATTCCATTCCTCTTAAATATAAACCTTTTCCTTATATCCATATACATGTTTATGAACTTATTTATCAAGTCTGCCCAGACAAACACATTATGATATCAGGAGTGGAGTACTGGAGAAACAAATCATAAAGATGGAGAGTAGATGTTTGTTTAACATCTGCCTCATGATAGTGTTTCTTCTTTGCTTAGTCAAAAGTCAGATATATCCTTGCAGTATACTGAGTTATTTTATGGAAAAAAATATAGGTACTTAAGGTTTTGACTATTTTGTTTGGATGCTGTCTTTGGTCATTGCTATAAAAACTGAAAAAAATGAATGTTTTTAATGTATATATTGAGCTCAGGGCTAAAAATCACCATTCAAATGTCTGTGAACCTATATCCATATGTGTGTTTATGAATTTGTTTCTCTAGTCTACTTGGACTAACACAACAAGAAATAGTTAACTAATCTATATAGCAGTACAAATGGCTCTGTGTAACTCACTTGCATGAGACTTCTAATACACTGGTATTTCAGGCTATCTGGCAACAGACAGCAAACAGCATGGCAGGCCATCAACAGTCAGCCAGATGACAGAGTTCTACATTCCCCAGCTCAAGAAATGTATATTCCAGGAGCATGGCAAAGCAGGGCTTGAAGGAACCTCAATTCACAATAAGACAGCCCCCAGACTAGGTGTCCCATGGGCAGTTTAGCTTGCAAATCGAGGCACAGGAGAGACAAGGCAGCCAGCTGGTCCAAAGATCCAAAAGCAATTGAATAAAGGGCGAGCCTCGCTAAGCCATTTATATCTCCGCCCTTCAATTGACCTCACATGTGTTCATTGCACATGTTGTCGCAACAAACCTACCTATCTTCTTTTGCCATCTTGGCATAACAAACCTACCTATCACACATGGTCTCTTAGTTTGGGTGCTGTTCTTCTTGTGGTCTTCTTGTTATCATCTCTCCGGTGTCTCTGGTCTTAGCTTCCATCACGTTCAGATGTGCCCAGCTTCCAATGGTCCTGCGATTTATTTCTGCTTGTGACATGGCTCTTCTATACGGAGATCTTGAGGTGTGTCTTTTGTCTTCCAGTAGATCTTAATGCCAAGGAAACCAATAATGTCACTTGGTTCACACCCTCTACTAAATTAGAAACTAAATCCCACCCAGGCACAGAGTTCAGAATTATAAACTATTACATGAAGATTTGTGGTTATAAAGGCCACATTAATTGACTCTATCTCATCACATGTAAAATTCATAACAGACAATGAACCCAAGTTGCCCAAATAAATCAACCATAAAAGGAATAAAGATTTGAACAAAAGCCAATGTCCTCAGGATGAGAGGTTTTGTGCTGCCACTTTTGATATTAGTTACCTACCTTTGCCTTCTAAGGCAATTCATCCTCAATTTGTTTCCAGATAATTAGCAGATCTAAACTAATAAGATGTAATGGATATAGAAGAATTTCATTCCCCTAGGTAAAGAGATAATTCTTAAAGAAATTTAGAAACCCCAGTTTCTTGTATGATTTCTTCCTACCTTCTAAAAAAATAACATGGAAGAACAGAAGCAAGACTTCAATAGATCAGCATAAATGGCTTTAGCTCCTTTAGGAAGTGACCTATGGTTACCACACTTTCCACTCCGGTTGCATACAGATTTGCTTGGATAACAGAGTAGTGTAATCCAGTGCATGTGTAATGAGTCCCTTAACTGATGTCTCCTCCACTATGTGTGATATTTGGGTGTGAGATCAATCAGGTCTAGAAATCAAAAGCATCTCTCACCAATAAAAGGTAGTATGACATTTTTACAAGACACACTGTAGCCCAAGTAGCCTAAGGCATGAAACCTCCAGCCCAAGCAAAGCCTGAAGGAAAAGATCCTGTTAACTGTGGTTTAAGGAAAAAAAAAAATAACCATGATTAGCAGGATAAAACAAGGGGGATCTTTTTGTTAGAGGTTTATATAAAGCATGTTAAGGGTTCTTCCAAAGAAGCCCTGTTGGCACATCGGATTACCCTTTGGGCGGCCAAACACAAGATCAGCAGTTCAAAACCACTAACCTGCTCCTTGGAAGAAAGATAAGGCTATCTCAAGGTTAAAAGGAGTGGAAACCCACAGAGGAATTCTACATTGTCCTATCAGTTTTTCAGCCTTTTGGATCTTGTCTCATCTTGCTTGTTCACTAATATGGAAATTCTGTTCTGCCAGCCACTTTCTCCTAGTTCACTTGATAGTGACCCCAACCCCAGGGCCTTACAGCTCTCCTATTCCTTGGGGGTAGCAGGCACAATTCCTTAGCATTGGTTGTCAGCTTCAACAACAGCAACCCCCTCAGCCCAAGATCAAGTTGATGATTATATGACTCTTAAAACCAAGCTTCTCTCTTTGGAGTTTAGGAGGCCTAGACCTTACCTTGGATAGCTGGGAGATTATGTCCCCACTGTTTGAAATCAAGACAGTCTCACACACCAGGATCTTTCAATCATTGTTCCAATCACAATTCTATTCCAGTGATGGCCCTTTTCTTGAAGAAGCTTGGGGAAAGACTCTGGGTATGTTTTTAATAGAACTTGGGGTATTAGTGTCCATATAGCCATGTGTCTTATCTTATTTGCCTTGTTCGGGGGGGAGGGAGTGTTCTGAAACCATGTTGTAAGATTTTCTAGCTAGAATAATGCGTATAGTTTAATTGTGTTCTAAAGCTCACTTCTGTGGTCCCATCTTCAACTGTGATGTATTTATCTCCCAGCAATCATGCTTTTACATATTTACCTTGTCTTTCATGTCCCACTTAAATAACCATGTGTCTGGACACCCTGATAAACTCATCCCTATGATCTACTCCATTCAGGTTCATTATCTTTTTCTTTGTCAAAGATTTGATATTTGATTTGATTTGTCACAAAAAAACATATTGAATATAAACTAGAAGCTCTCTCCTTCACCAAACATTGATCTGTTTGTGAAAACTGCATAAAGAAAAAGCATTGTCTCCCTTCCATCACCTAATACATCTTCATCACTTTCTTCAAAAGTGTCACCAAGAGCACATTTAATGTCACATATCTAACAAAATTCAAGGTGTTGACTGTAAGAGAAGATTTTCTTTGTTTTGTATGGAGGAATATCATTGACTCTTTTGATGTTCTGATTCTGTTTTTGGATCTCCCTTCTCATTTATTGGTTTGTTCACATGGTTATTTAATCTTTTATATTTTAAAAAAGATTGATTTAAAAGAAAACCTATTCTAATATTATCACAAAAATAAAATTTTTTCACACATAGAACTGTAGATAATTGCTTAATGTGGCCCTTTGAATCCATAACCAAATACAGAATTGATTGTACCTAGTCATCATCCTATATAGGATTTCAAAATTTTGAATTTTTACAGGATTATATAGTCTTAGCATTCTCTCATACAGTGGCTGATGACGTTGAACTGCTATCCTTGTGGTCAGCAGGTCAATGTCTACTTGGTAGCACTGCCAGGAGTCTTTGATCAAGCCATAGTCCTTCATGTGCTATGAATTATAAATTGTATCCTTCACATTTGTGACTGAAGCACCATTTTGTAAGGGAGTGTGTGTTATGCTGGTGAGGGACTGTGAAGGTGGCAGACATTTTGAGTCTTCATCCTACTAGAGAATAGGACACAAGTCATCATCCTTTGGTTCCTTGTGGGTATGATCTGTACACTTGTTGAAATCTTTGATGTATTTATAAAATCCAGAACTATCTTCTGGTTTTAAACTGTTATTTCAATGGAAGAACCACCACCTGCCTACTCAGTTAAAAAAAAAAAAGCTGAAGGTTAAGGTCACAGAACTGCCTAAAATTAAACCTGAGCAACCTTAAGATATGCAGATATAATCCACATATCTAGTGTTCTACCTAACACTTCCATGTAATAAAGTGAAAACACCACCACCATGAAAGTCTAGACATGGATAGGGCATGGTATTTATGATTTCTTTTTGGATAACTGAGCGTGCACTGATTCTAGTGCAGCATTGCTCAGTTAGAGAACCAATCAGGAGTCAGTTGTTTCCCCAAGGATATGGCTTGCCCAGGACTTGAGTTGTTACCTTGACCTGCCCTTTGCCACTTTGAAAATGTTCTCTCATTGTCGCTAAATCCTGTTTCTAGTTTGCTGCCAACTGGCCTCTAGATCTTGGCATTGGAGTTGGCAGCCTCACTCTGCTTCACCACATGGTAGGTACCCTTGTGGGTCAGCACCCTTATTTGGGATGAACGTGGAGGATCCTCCAGATACAT
Source organism: Nesogale talazaci (assembly GCA_004026705.1). Classification (NCBI taxonomy): domain Eukaryota; kingdom Metazoa; phylum Chordata; class Mammalia; order Afrosoricida; family Tenrecidae; genus Nesogale; species Nesogale talazaci. Next base: position 143,221 of record PVJH01003022.1, on the reverse strand, counting down.
CTTCAAACTCCCTGCAGATATTGGACTTGCGAACTTCCACAACCACAGGAGCTTTTTTCCTGATAGCTCATGAGTTCTTTAAGATTTTCCACAGATGCTCAGGACCATGACATGGCAAAATGAAAATGGTTAATATCAGGAATAATGGAGTGATATAGCATTTCAGAGGTCAACCATCTGGTACAGCATTATTAGCTATCATCACATTGTAAACAGTCATGTATGAATCCTTACAAAATAAACTATATTTGCATAGGATTTATAATAAGATGAATAATTGTTTTATAACAGTCATTTGGACCATGGAATATATTTAAGATAAGTCTAACTTTTTGTGGGTTGGTCTATGAGTAGTGCAAGGAATTATTGTACTTGACTGCAAACTGAAAGTTTGGAGGTTTGAGCACTGGCCTGATAAAAAATTTGTATATTTGTGACAAGGCATGTCTAGAGACTATTTAGATGTCCTTAAAAACATTCTACTACACATATACCATGGTAAAGTATTACACAATAAAAAGGAACACAGTATTGATACATATAACAACCAGTCTAAGTATCCAAGGTACTATGCTGAGTTAGGGTGAAAAAATTCAATAAGCTAGATTCCATTTTATTACATTCTTAAAGTGGCAAAATTATGGAAATGAGTAGCAGCATAAGAAAGTTACTAGGGATGAAAGAAGATATGTTTCACAGGTAAATGTGGCTATGAATGTGCCACATGAAGATTTCATGCAGTGACGGATATGTTCTGATTCTTGATAGTGTTGGTGATAATATCGTGGTTTAGTAGGTTCTATAATTCTGCAAGATGCAGCAATCAAGAAGTAAAGTGGTGCACTGCATTGGGAAAATATTCTGCAAAAAACCCTAAAACAAAAGCTGAATAAGACATATTGCTTTAGAGTAATGTGCTTGGTGAAGAATATTGAACATAATGTAGAATATTAATAAATAAACTAATCTTTTTTGGAAGAAAAATTTGACTGGACCTTGTAATGCTGTCAAGAGTTCATTTTTAATGTTGGACATATTATGAGGAGAGACATTAACTGGAGAAGGACATAATGCTTAGTAAAAAAAAGGGTTAACCAAAGCAGAAAGCTTCTTAGGCAGACAGTGACAGTATCTGCAACATGAATTATCATGAACATGGTACAGGACTGTATTGTATTTCCTTTTGTGGAACAGAGTGAAGGAAGACATGAGTCAAAATTAACTCAACTGGACTCAATGACAATGTGTATACTCTATATGAATCTTATAGTGAATTAATAATTTGTGAATTAATAATTTGTTTGAATTAATAATGTGCTTAATATGTGAATTCTGAGCAAATATAAAAATTTTAAAATGTTGATTTATTCCTGTTATTGGGTCATTATCCATATATATAAATTGATATTCATGATCCCAATTGTGTCTTTCATTAGAAGAATAGTGAAAGGCCAGATATTAGTGAAAAATATAGGTAATAAAGATCACTGTGAAATTTGGCATTCCTAAAAATTTAATCAGTCCATATTATCTTTAAAATTGATTTTCCAAAATCTGTATTTTGAAGTTAATGTATTTCAATTTAATTCTCACATAATTCAGCAAACTCACACGTGCCAATTAAATTTTCAATAAGTTTCTATTGGACTTATAAATTATTCTCAATTAAGTTTCCAGATTGACATGTGTCTGGGCCCCCTCTCTAAACATTTATATTTTGTCAATGCTTATAAAGCAATTCGAGCTAGTAGCTTAGGAGACCCATTCCATAGGGTATTATATATTGGGCAAAAGCAGCAGTTCAAAGGCCCCAGATGACACCCACCCCAGGAGAAAGTAGAGGCTCTTTGCTGCTAGAAAGTTTCACAACTAAGGAAATCCAGAGGCAGAGTATCACCCTGTCCCATGATGATGTAGTGGTTATGAGTTTGGTTGCAATACAAACATTTTGTAACATTTTGAAACCACCAGCCACCCTGGGGGACAAAGATGGGGCTGTCTCAGCCCGGATCGCTACAGTCTCAGAAATCCCTGTGGGCAGTTCATTGTGTGTCTCCAATGACGGATAGCAATGTATAGCTTGGCTTATAGGGAAACTATGAATGGGAAAAATCTGATCACTGTTAGTTTTTCTTAATAGCTTGGCTGAAGAATTAAATATCAAAAAAGTATAGTCTAACTCTGTGTTAGTCTAGGTTGACTAGAGAAACAAATCCAAAGACACTCCTATATGTGTAAGAGAGTTTGATATTGAAGAGTAATTGCTTATTATGAAAACATACTGGCCTCGATAAAGTGTGTGATTTCAATATTAGCCCATGTGTCTGATATTAGCTCATATGGTCAATACTAGTCCACAAATTCTTCCACAGACTCAAGGAGCACATGTAATGATGCCCAAAGCAGAATGATCACAGGCAAGTGGATAGATAGTCTTGTGGATTCAGTGCCAGTTGAGGCATCCCAGTGCTGGTGTGGATCTCCAGGTGACTCGCCTGACTGTATGGCTCTGAATGCCATCAGAGTCACTTGTCATCAGGAGTGTGAAGCAGAGAAAATGTGTCTCCTGCCTTTAAGGAGAAAAAAGGGAGTTCCCAGAACCCTGCAGGGGAGGCCATGCTCCCACAAAGGCATCATTGACAATGTAGCCTGATTGACAGGCTAAGTCTCCATTCCTTCACTCAAATTGACACATTATATAACTGCTACAAAGACATAGCCCAGTTATTTATTATCTAGTTTCTTAGACACTCATTTTTCAAGGGAAGTACTATAAGATATTACAACCTGAATATATTACCCTATCTCTCCCAGAACAAGAAATCACACAAATGCTTCCTTTCCCCCAGTATCATGGTTCCAATTCTACTGTATAATCTGGCTAGACCAGAGCATGTACACAGGTACAGATAAGAGCTGAAAACACAGGAAATCCAGGACAGATAAACCCCTCAGGACCAAAAATGAAGTAGCGACACCAGGAGGAGAAGGGGAAGGTGTGGGGGGGGACACAAAGGAGTAACCAATCACAATGATCTCCATATAAACCCCTCCCTGTGGGATAGACAACAGAATAGTGGGTGCAGAAAGACATAAAAATAGTAATAATTTATAAGCTATCAAGGGTTCTTGAGGGAGAGAAGTGAAGGGAGGGGAAAAATGAGCTGATAAGGGTTCAAGTAGAAAGAAAATGGTGTGAAAATGATGATGGCAACAAATATACAAATGTGCTTGGCACAATGAATGTTTGTATGTATTGTGATAAGAACTGCATGAGCCCCAATTAGATGCTTTTTTAAAAAAATATTCAAAATGATGTAAAGTGCTTGGTGAAAATGCTTATCATTAACATCAACATTAGTATTATTTATTTAAAATTTAATCAATAGACAAAATTGTCCAAGGAGCCAGTTATCAGAAAAAGTGGTAGGAAATTTGTTCTTTTTAATACTTTCTTCTTTTGAATCAGATTGTTCTGTTTTACTTTTTTCTTATTGTTGTAGTTTTGTATGGTTTTCTGTATATGAAATCCAGTATAAGTAAATCTCCAGAGACAGTAACTGAATTAGTGGTTCCCAGGTGTGGGGGTGGCAGGGGAGGTTGTGGGGAAATAGGGAGTGAACAACTTATGGTGATGATGATTGTACAACTCTTTTTAATATTACTGAACTACGGAGCTGTATGATATGTGAATTATATACCAATAAACCAGTTAAAGCTCACACACGGACATTTTATGCAGATCCCAGGGAGCGGTTCTATTCTGTTCTATGGGATCTCTGTACCTTAGAATTGGGCACTCCCAAAAGATGATATACATACATACATACATACATACATACACAGTATGTATATACATACAGAGAGAGAAATCTACATTAAAATGTAATCACAGAATACTTCCCAAATTGGGCAAGGCTGATGTGCCTATAATTGAAATAAGAATTTCAATGAACCTACATAGATAACTATAAAGATATGTGTGAGGAGTACATATAATGCAGGAGTCTGTAGCCAAGAACAAGGATTTGCTATTAATAGAAAAATGAAGCACATTGATGGAAAATAATGACTAACTAAATAAACAGACCTACACACCTATGTGCTACAGAATTTGATTAAGCTGTGAAATCAATTGAATTCAGGAAAGATAACTGTATGGAAATCAGGGACATGGATGGGGTGGAGGGGGGATGCTTGATGCCAATCTCAAAACTTCTAAACTAATTATTGGAAAATTACAATTCTTGGAAAATTGCAATCCTTTTGAAAAATTAAGAGAATTACTTCAGAGTATAAACTCATTAAAATAGTTGCTGCGATACCAAAATTATGCCTGATACAAGGAAAAAATTGACAAATAAGTTGCAATAAATCTTTTAAACTTTACATCATCATATATTGTGATTTGATCGAAATAATTACAGACTAAATGACCAATAAAAGACTTGTGACTATAAATATATCAAAACTCAATATTAAAGAAGAAAAATGTGATCAGAAACCTTAAGAAAAAAGTTTCAGAGATGAAATATAAGCACAGAAAAAGTTGCACAACATAGGCATTAGAAAAATTCAAGTCAGCACTTAAGAAAGATAACTATACACAGCTATAAGAATTGATACAAAACAAATTATGAAACCATAAGCAGATGAGAATGTGAAGACAGTGGATTACTTATATACCGTGGGAACCTGAATTTCTGTAGCCCCTCTAAAAAAAGATTGGCATATAATTATTATATTACCTAGATGTATGATACCATGGTAATTTATTCCAGAAAAAACCTTATATTTGCATCAAGTCCCAGGCACGAAACTTTATTATAGTTTTATTTGTGGTAATCAATTAAAAAGATATAAATAAGTTAAATAAATGGCGGTTCACCCAAAATGGATACTGTTGACTAAAAGTTGAAAAAAGGGACAATTGAAATGCCTCTTTCTTTAGGAATTAATTTTTAAAAATCCAATGAGCTAAGTTTACATATGTTAGCTTCCTCATATAGTCACCCATTCCCCACAAATCAAGTAAAACCAAACTAAACAAATGCATCATTGACAAGCTGATTCTTTACTTAATAAAATGGTCACATAATTCTTCTATGAAAAAACTTGTGGGTGGAACCACTGACCTTTTGGTAAGTAGAGAATTATTTTATCTCTGCATCATCGAAGATCCTTCCATTTATAAGTAGACTTATATGGCAATTTTATGTAAATAGAGAACAGACTAATGGCTGTCAGAATTTAATGAATGGTTAAAGTCAGACTGGCGTAGGTGTGGTTATTATGAAACATGTAGAGGGGAAGGGTGTTGTGAACAAACAATGCCATAGACAGATTTACCACTAGGACATTAAAACCAAAAACAAGGAGAATATAGAGATCTTGTGAGTGCTGGAATAATAGCAATCTAGCTGAGAGGACGTACTAAGAGTCAGAAATAGGGGAATCATGACAGTGGGGCAGGAGGAAAAAAAATCAGGAATAATCTAGGAAGCAAAACTATGGATAGTGATATATGTGTGTGCATATGTAAATATATTTGATTCATAAAAATGGAAGTTTTGGCCTAAGAACATATATTTATATGGCAATACACTGAGTTTGTGGATGGACTTTTGGCCTGAGTTCATAAACTCCCTCAATACAAGAACTCTTTGATCTAACAGTCTGGCATTTTGTGATGCTCACCACCACCCCCACCAATCCACCACCCCGCCCCACCCCATGCCCAGTAAAATTGCTGAAGACAAAATGGGTGCATAAGCAAATGTGGTGAATAAAGCAGATGGTGCCTGGTTATTAAGAGATCTACCCCCTGGGATTTCAAAGCCCTAAAGTTTAACAAGTGATCTTTCAGCAGTAAAGCAATAAGCCCACATGACAGACGCACATCAGTTGGTGCAATCATGAGGTATCTTTGTGACCAAGTAAGAGGTATCAGAAGATCTATAACAAACAAACAAACAAATAAGCTCATCTGCAGACAATGGAAATTCCCCTCACAGAAGAATCACAGGGAAAGGATGAGTCAACCAATGGAATACACAATATTTCTCTGGTTCCTTGAGACTACCTCACCCCCACTACCATGACTCCAGTGCTGCTTCTCACCCTGGACTAGACCAGAAGAAGTACACAGGTATAGACAAGAGATAAAATTTCAGGAATACAGGACCAGGAATGAGAATAATGACACTAGAAGTGTAGGGGCAAAGGAGGATGAGGAAGAGGGGATATTGTTTTATAGTTCAGCAAGTTTCTATCATTGTTCAAAAGCCTGTAAAAATTAATAAAGCCTTTTGTATTAGTTTTTAAAAACTGCATATGAATCTACACTTACCCCAAAATAAATAAATAGAAATTCTATATTAACATACAAAATATGCTTTTAAGATTCAATTACATAATTGCAAGCAAACTTCAATTTCTTTAAATAAATAAATGTGGTTATCCATGCAGTCACATATCTAAGATAATCAAAATTGCTAATAAATGTAAATAAAGTCAATAAATTAAGTAAATAAATTAAGCTACTAAATTAAGTAAAAGTAAAATTTGGAAACTATATTTTATTATTCCTAAAATTCTTATATGTATTTTAAAAAAATAACATAATATCAGTAAAGGCTTATGTGCAAGGAGAAAGATTAAAGTCAATTAATTTATACCAAACATAATGCAAATAGAATTTATGATAAAATATGTTCTTTTGAAGGTAGAAGTGCATACTTGATACTAAAATCGATAATATATAAATTTTATTGAAGTAAATGCATGAAATAAAATAATGAATCATTATCATTTTGAGCACATTTTTGGCTATCTGAATAAAACTAAGCATTTAAAATATATGTATGTTTTTCATTTTAGCATTACCATTTTTAAACATACGACTCTCACTAGGTGATTCTTATTATAATATTAGTTACTGCAATGTGCTGGGCCACTGGGAATGTACTAGTATAATGAGTTTAAACCAGATTCATCTGAGTCATAAAAATGTAATGATAATAATATAAGGGTAATGATGATAAAGTGACCTGTACTGGGTCACTACAGTGAATCAGGAGTAAATGTAGTTAAAAAGGTTAGGTGTTCAGTCTATCCACTAAATCATATTGCCTTCCCAATTCTGAGCACTCAATAGTAATGCATATTCATTAAACATGTAACAACTAAAAATTAAAAAGCAATACATCCTGGCTGCCTAAAGGAGTCTACATTGTTTCCACTTTGGGCCATTTTTCTTTCAGCAACTATGGTATTACCTAAGATATTAAACCTCTTTAATATTTATGGAAATTGTATTTAACCGACGTCCTGTTACCAGTTATATCTTTTGCTTCTACTGTGGTATATAATGAAAATTCTAATGGCACAATAAATGAGAAATACACAGTGCTTCAATTGTTGTCTTTTACGACAGTCATGAAGGTAACAAGAAGAAGCTGAATATAAGAACTTACTACTTTCCACTAAAAGCACCATAAAATAATTATTGGTTGTTTTTATATAAAGAGGTATTTGTCTTTTTTCATAAGAGAAAAGAAAATAAACTAGTTGACCTTGAAAATGTGTTAAAATTATGGCACCCCCAACTCTTCACTTTAGGGTTTTTCATAGCTGGGATCTTTCAGATATCTCTCTCTCTCTCTCTCTAAGTTGGGCTGCTAACACGAAGTCAGCAGTTTGCAACCAACAGCCTCTCTAAGGGGAGAAAGATGGCGCTTTCTACTCCCCTCACGAGTGATCATTTTGGGAACTCACAGGGCAGTTCTTCCCTGGTCTCCATGAACGTTTTGCATTGGTGTAGGCTCTACGATGGTGAGCTTGTTGGTTGTTTTAATACGTAGATTTAAGAATCATTAAGAATCTTTAAGATTTAAGATTTAATAAGTAGATTTAGTAGTGGACTGCTAACCTCAAGGTCAGCGACTTGAAACCAGATGGTGAAAACAGGAGGCTTCGGTCTCTGAAATCTACCTGGAGAAGTTTTACTCTGTTCTTCGTGACTTGGAATTAGCTCCATGTGAGTGTGTGTGAGTGAGTGAGTGAGTGAGTGAGTGAGTGAGTGAGTGAGTATTGTAGTGGGTTATAGTTTGAGGTGCTAACTGAAAGAACAGAAGTTTGCATGCACCTCACCCTCCATAGGACAAAAAGGAGACTGACTACTCTTGTAAAGATTTACAGACTTTGAAACCCAAGAGAGCAACTACAAATGAGTGTTTAACCACTCGAGGGTGGTAGATTTTGAGTGGATTTGAATCACTAACTTTGCTATTCGTGGAAAGCTCTTTGGAACACCTAAGGACTCCATAGCATCGAGAGTTGAGATATATTTCTCAAATACCTTCAAACATCAACAATATTGCACAGGCATTTCTAAATGTATGATAGAATTGAATTATTTGATTATAAAATCGCAAAATGAACAAATCAAAATTATATAGCATTTTAGACAAATAACTCTTTAAAATCTAATTTACAGAATTATTTTTTGTTTGTAAGATTTGTAGAGTTTTTTATTTTCTTGCTAATGAAATGCATGTTGAATTATTGAGTGTTTTAATATTCGTATTAGGCAAGATGGATCTTGGTAGATGCAATATGGCACAGTTTTGCCCCAGTGGATTCTGGAGGTAGAGTATGTGATTTTAGCTTTGGGGGGACAATTCACTGAATCTCTCACTTTAATTTTGAGTAAACACTTTGTAAAGCAGGGATACCAACTGCACCAACTAACACAGTTATTGGTTAATACTACTTTCTTACTGGTACATTGGCCGCATACGTCCCTTCTGGTTCTCTCAGCATGTACATTACTATGATCTACCAGAGCCAGCCAGAGAGTATTTGGGGTCCATTGATTCCTTGTTCTTGATGAGAAAAGAAAATCTTCCTTTCCTTTCCCAACCCACAATAAGCTGCCTTATGAGCTAGATCCTGTGGCCCATTGAGCATATCATCTTCCAATTCTAATTCCCCAATGTAAATTAGTTATAATACTGGATTTAGGAATAAAATACAGCAGTGAAGCTCCACACAAGAAAACTTATATGGCAGTCATGTGCTTATGTTAATTTTATGATTGAAATGTAGGGGTGGAGTCTAGTGTGTTAATCTGGAGATAGTCATTGAGTAGCTGATGAGGCCTCTGTGGGCATGGCTTTCTCCTGAGACTTCTGGGAAATCTTGTGAATCTCATGAAGATGAGATGCTATCTTCCCCAGTTGTTGGGAGTTAGTCTCAGAGACGATTAATCAGGGACAAGACAAGCTGGCAGCGTTCGAGAAGCTGGAGGAGCCGGTGGAGAGACCACACAGCTTTGCCCTGATGGAGACAGACCTCTGAAATAGGGGCGGCCACATGGAGACCTCTGCCAGCGATGAGTTGCTTCTACTGTTGATGGACCCTGAGCCCTGGAGGCGAGGTGCCCTGCCAGCACCGGGATTCTGCACCCTGTGACTTCGTGAGTCAGAAGGAGACTTTATAGACTGATTTCGGGCATATGGGTTAATATTGGACTTATGACTTTGGACTGGACTGGGCTGGGATGCTTTCTCCATATCCCATTCCTTTTGTATATAAACCCTTTCCTTAAATCGATATGCATGTCCTTGAATTTGTTCCTATAGTTTATCCAGACTAACACAACTTATATGCATATAAGTTTTATATTTTACTGTAAGAGATCAAAGGTATAAATGTTTTATGCAATCACTCTTCCAGGAAAGATTGCCATACAATAACATTGCAAGACAGTAGCATGGCATGGGTGAACTTCCTTTTATTTTCAACAATCGCATAAGTCCCTGTCCTAGTGTCAGCATTCACAATAAATGGGGGAAATCCTTTCAAGTACCTCCAAAGTGGAACCATGCTCATTGTCACGAGTATATTCAGACTCACAGCAACCTATAGAAAATGACAGAACTGCGCCACATGTCTCTAAGGCAGATATTCTTTAGAGGAATAGAAAGCCTCATCTTTCTCCCCTGAGGCAGCTGGGGGTTTCAAACTGACCAACGTTGAGGGACTCTCCAATAAGGAACCAGCACACCATCCAGCATCAGAGCGCAAATGTAAGTGATACTTATATGAATCATAAGTAACAAAAGGATTACAGTATAATTAAAAGAATTTCCAAAGTCTATCTATGCCCATGAATGTGCTCTGATGCATCACACTTTGGGAGATGACAGAGTTATGGAAAAGTCATATAACTTACATGTTTTATAAATGAGTATTTTTTAAATTACCAGAGTCAAAAATTTCTGTGACTGATTATTAATGACATACATATTTTGAAATAACTCTGTATTAACTTCTCATCCTCATTCCTTACTACTTTACAGAAATCACATGACATTATAGTGTCATTCATTTTTCTGTCAACTTGTTGTACTGTGTTGACTTGTGTATTTCTCTAATAATGAAATGTATGTCACTGGTATTTCACACTCTGGCCTGGCCAACTGAAATGGCTAGATTTCAGTGGCGCTTCTAGATTAGGAGCAGAATATGAAGAAGATAACTTCTGTCTGTTTCAGAGCAATGAACCATGTGAAAACTGCATGCATAGCATGCAGACATTCATCAGCTACAGATGGCCTGATGAATATAGCATAGCATTGTCAGATATAGGGCCAGAAGATAAGTCCTTCAGGTCAGAAGCCACTCAAAACATGACTAAAGAAGAGATGCCTTCTTAAAGTAAGGCTGACATTAATCAGTTGAATGAAGTAAGGCCTGTCAGAGTAGAACTTCTGGGACCTCAATTTGCTGATGGAGCCTAACTCAAAATAAGAAGTGATGGTGGCAAAAACCTACTAATCACCAGAACTTCTAATGTACAAAGTTTGAAATCAGGAAAATTGAAGTCTTGAAATATGAAATGCAACACATAAAACTTGATATTTTAGAAATTTTTGAGCTGAAATAGACGAATGTTGACCACTCAGAATCAGAAAGTTACACAGCTTACTATAGTGGGAATGACACAATCAAGATTAATGACTGCATACATTACAAAAGAGAACATTTCAAGATCTAGAAGTATAATGATGTCAGTAATATAATTATATCTACCCACATTCAAGGAAATTCAACCAATGCAAGTATTATGCAGATTTATGCATCAACTAAAAAATAAGATTATGAAATTGAAAAATTCTGCCAACATCTGTAGTCTGAAATTGATCAAATATGTAATCAAGATGTATTGATATTTATTGGCAATTGGACTGCAAAGTTGAATGAGAAGAGAATGGAATAGTGGATAGTAATATTTATTGATGCAATAAGTATCCAAAAATCATGGCAAGAAAAGAGTGTCAATGTATCAAAAATAGCCAACACTACACTATTTCAATAGATAAGCAAGGCCATTTCAATAGATAAGCATATAAGCAAAGGCCAATGGTACTGAAGGAAGAAGCTAAAGTTACATTGAAAGAATTATCCAAAAACAAGGGTCCAGAAATTGATGAAATATCAATTGAAATGTTTCAACAAACATGAGAAGTACTCATTTATATATGTCATAAAATTTCAAAGACACATACTTGGCCAAATGACTGGAACAGATCCATATTCATACACAATTCAAAGAAATATGACTAACCAGAATATTCAAATTATATAATAATAGTAATATCATATCCAAGTTATTTTTTAAGATAAGTCAACAATGGTTGCAACTGTGTATTTACAATTAATTCCAGGCTCAAGCAGGGTTCAGACAGGGATTTGGAACGAGATATCATTGCTGATGGATCTTGGTTGAAATAATATCATTCCATAAATATGAATACTTGTGTTTTAGTGGCTCCTGGCAGACCTTTGACTGTGTGGATTTTTAAAAGTTATGGAATGACTTGAGAAAAATGGGAATTTCAGAACATCTAATTCTGTGCCTGTTGAATCTGTACATGGATTCCAAGGCTGTTGGAAGAACAAAACAAGGGAATACTACATGGTTTAAAATCCAGAAAAGTATTAGCTAGGCTTCTATCAACTCATCATACTTATCAATCGGTATGCTGAGCAATAATCAGAGAATCTGGGTTATATGAAGAGGAGTACTACACAAAGATAGCAAGAAGTGTTATTAATAATCTGATATGTGATGATGGAACTTTGCTTCCTGAAAGTGAGAAGGACTAGAAGCAACTCCTGGTGAGAATCAAGGATTGCACCTTTCTGGTATGGGTTAAAGCAAAAATATAAAGGTTAAAATCCTCACGACAGAACCAGTAGGTAAAATCATGATAAATGGAGACAAGGCAATTCTGCCTTTGAAGAAGTACAACTAGTGTGCTGCTTAGAGACATGTTGAGATTTCATCTGACTTATTTTGGGCATGATGCCAGGGGAGACCAATTCCTGGAAAAGGACATCATACCTGGTAAAGTACAAGAACAGCATAAAAGAGGGAGATTCTCAAAAGATGTCTCATTAAAGTGGCTGCAACAATGAGTTCAAACAGAAGACTGATTATGAGAGGGCAGGAAGTTGTTTTGTTGTTGAACATCGAATCGTGGTAAGTCAGAAATGACTTACAGCCTAAGCACCATTTCTCCTGACACCAACAGCATTCAGTTGTCTCTGCAAATAAATAAATCTATAATTTAACATGAATTATATGGATTATTTTATATGGGCTCCAACAGAAGGGTTGAAGATTAAGTCAATATGACTAAAATAGCCATATTTTTACTGATTGCCACATTTGATTTAGCTGATCAGTCAAATAGATCAGATCATGTATCTTGTCTTTAACTGGGTTTGGGAAAGAAGTCAAATCAGTAAATATTGAAGAATGATCAGCTTCTGCTCAAAGGGATGGAGATTCCAACATCACAGCTGGTCAAGGGTGATGCCTATGAGCGAGAGACCAGCAAATCTCCACCCCTCCACCTTCCTTATCCCCTCTCAACGGTCTTTCCTATAGCACTCTACATCTCTGCTGGCTTTGATAATGTGTTGCCATGGTCACACAGAATTGATAAATAATACTCAAAAATATGAGGATTTATTTGGGAAATCAAAACATTACAAGGCAGAATCAGAAATGCTAAGCATAGAGTTATTTTTGCAGTGAGCCCACCTCTCAGTCTTGCTAACAAGTACATGTGTTTCAGCTAAACCATATTTCTGCCTGTGTCTTGCTTGGCTAAAGACTACAAAGCTCTTTAAGCACAGGTAGATGTCCAAAGAACAGTCCACTCAGCATACCCATCAATTTCCAAAAGGCACTCAGCTTTATTCATCATATGCACTGACATGCATCACATGGACTGTGCTTCCTCTCATGCTCCTCTGCAGGGATCACGTTCTTCATCATCATGACCTGCTCTACTCTTGCTTCTGAGAAAGTTCACATTCTGCCTAGTAGAACAGCATACTCGAACAATGGAGAATCCATTACGCATTTTGATGCTCTAAGATTCTTCCTTATTCTGGAACCTGCAAGAATCACTGCCCCAAGGAAAGTCCTATTACATTGAGTAAGCATGCAGCTTGAGTCAAGGTGCAATTTGAGTAAAGGTTGTTTTGAATTAAGATTGAATTTGAATAAGAATGTGATTTGAGTAATACTCATTTAAAATTCTTTGACTTGGGATGCACTTCGCAATAATTCTGCTTTAATGATTGAATATATATATGTGTGTGTGTGTGTGTATATATATATATATATATATATTAGAATTCACAACACATAAAATGGAGGCTAAATTCATAATCTCATAAAGTAGAAAATCACACAATATTAAGAATTTTGGCCTCATTTCATCCATACTTCTCACCTTAATATTCTCTTCTTATTGTATTCACTTCTCTTATATTGTTTTTGTTAGACTAGTAAAATATTTAAATTTTTGTGCACAGATGCCAAATCATAATTATTTCAGATATTGTAGATCAGTGTTAATGGAGTTAACATTTAAAATATTTAGTAAATACACTAAGTAGATACAAATATTTTTAAATAAAAATATTTTAGAGTACAGGTTGAAAGAATAGTAAGACCAATATAAAAATAGGCATAGAGACATAGTACACAGGAGTCATTGCCTGAGGCGAACATCATAGGCAGAAAGTGATATAGAGGAAGTGAGAGGAAGATCATGCTATACAATAAAATGAGTAATATTATAGTATTCTTAATCTTGAAATACAGTTTTAGTATTATGCATTAGGCATTGGCATAATTTGGATTTAATATACATTCAAGTTCAGAAAATAAATCATCTGTATTTTACTTGCCAAGCATGCTGAGTTAACATATTAAGCATTGTCTATATTTTAGTTTTCCCCACATGGATTGATTCTGTATAAACCCATTACATGGAATTGCATATTGTAGGTCAAAGTGGCTGGAGGGTGGAAAAAAACAAGCAGTGAAAATAAATACATACAACTTGTGAAAATAGAGTTATAATCAATCCTACAGTTAACAGAATGTGGTAGCTGGAGTTCCCAAGAGACTTGTAAAATGTTTATTTGGCAAAGAATTCTATAACTTGGAGAAAACTTCTATCAACTTTTTTTTTAATAGCCTGAGGACAGAAACACTCATTTATGGGTCTCTGTATTTGGGTCATAAAAATACTGTGTACTAAAAGAACGAAAATAAATTTCTGATATAACATGCCAATCATCACCAACTTCAGTTTCATAACATTATATTAAAACATCTGAAACAGCAAAACAGCATCCACCATTCACACTATAAAAGGACAAAGACTAGCAAATGTTTTAAAAACATAAAACTGGAAATATATGCATAGGATTAGATTAACACTTTTTTCTAATGACAAAAGAATTAGGAGAACATACTATAAATGGGTAATTTGATATAAACACACATTGTATGGTATCTATTTATTGTAAGATAAATCATATAGGAAAGATATATGCTCATTTATTGAATAGGAAATATTTATGAATACATTTTTAACATTAAAAAATCCCTCTAGGGAATTACAGTAACCTCCTAGTTATTAAGTTTTAATGAGGATTACTTAATTCCAAAAAAATTACCATTTGAATAACTCTGTAAAACTTTAAAAGTCTTACTCACCTGAGCTTAAGGAGTGCACGCTCCTTAGAATTGTCTTCTTGTGATTCAGAAAAACTGGTAAGAAGGCCAAGTAGGGGGACCTAGAGAAGGGTCTAGAAGCTTAGCGCTGTGAGAGACAGCTGCCCATTTTGATTCCTGAGCACAGAGGACACAGCTGAACAGAGTAGAGGTACCCCTTTTTCGGGCAATTGAAATCTCCCCTACTGAAGCAGACGAACACAGGGGACGTGGAACTCAGACGTGGGTCAGAGCACCACGGAAGGGATTTAGACTTCCCCATCATGTTCTTTTCCATGAGAAAAGCAGGGCAACTGTGCTGTGCTCCGCCCTTCCCCTCAGTGCCAGAGTAATTTCCTCTCTGGCTCTGAACACAAGACTCAGGAGGAGCAGCGTGAAGAGATTTAGACTTCCTACCCAGATTCTTGCCCACAGGGAAAGCATGCTCACAGATCCCCCTTTCCCCAACCAGCCCAGAGCCTCCCTCACTGCTCAGAATAAAGACTTGAACTGCAGCTCTTGACCGGTGCCTGTGCACAGTCTGCACGCAGATCCCCTGAATAGATCCCTAGTCCCTGAACTGCGGGGTGTCAGGCCACACTGCATGCAATCTGCCTGCTTTGCATCACCATTGCTGCCCGAGATCCCCCTTCTTGTTCTGGCCAAGAGAAATAGCCACACCGTCTTCCAAAGAGATTTCTCCTCTGTCTAGGGACAGCGTCAATCCCAGTGAGCTAGATACGCAGTCTAGATCCACAGCACAGCGGGCTCTATGTAGACCATCATATCTTTTTTACTAGCCTCTAAGAAGGAAAACGCAGGTTTCCTGGGAATACCAAAATGCCACGCAGGCAATAACTCACATCCACACCCACTACAGGAAAGCAAGAGAAACAAAATGCAGTGTTGTAGGAGGACCTGACTCAGTGACATACAAAGAAGTAGATTTTAAATTGTGACAGACTAAAAGACATGAACGCATATAAGGGAAAGGCTCTCCTTACCAAAGGGAAATACAAGTGTTAATGGACGATGTAGAAAAAGCAAAGAAAGTGGGAAAAGATCTTAACAACAGCCTGGAACGTGGAGAATCACATGGACAACCTCAAAGATAGACAAGTTGAATGCAGCAAAGGTTAATGACAATAAAACAAGATAATCAGAGAAGCTGAAGGATAACTGAGACAATACGAGAAGCCCTGAAGAGGAACAATACTCAACTATGTTGGATTCCAGAGCAAGACACAGTGAAGAACTCAATTTAATGAAGGAGGTGATATCAATGAGACTGAACCCCAAGAAGAACACACTAAGGCACCTAGTAGTCAAATGATAAAACATTGAGAAAAACATTGATAATCACAAGAGCAGGTAGTGGGGAAAAATGCGGTCACTTATGAGGGTAATCAGATCAGAACATGCACAGATTTATCAGTAGAAACAATGAAGAAGAGGAGATGATGGAGCAGCGTATTAAAAAAAATGAAAGAGAATAGCAGCACAAGGATCCCCTACACTTCAAAACTCTCCATGCAAAGAAACAGAAGTCAGAGTTTTCCCAGATCAGGAAAAAATTAGAGAATACTTTTAAAACAAACCAACACTATAAAACACGCTTTCAAACTCTTTGGATGAATGACCAACATCCACAGATATGAGACTGCTGCATAGTGTAACACTCTCCAGAAGTCAACACACTGAATGCTATGACCCACCAGAGAAAAGGTGACAAGGATGAGTCTCCCTCCCACACACGTACAGCAAACTGCTCAGAAGGGAGGGAGGAAAATAACACAAAATGTCTGAGGGGACAGCAAAGAATGAGTAGAGAGAGGTAATTTCTCTAAACATCACTGATCTGAACTCATCCATTAAAAGGAAAGGGCTAGCAGAGTGGATCAGGAAACAACCCCCATCTAGTTGTCTGCAAGAGACACGTCTCAAGCTCACAGACAGGCACAGGTTGAGGATCAAAGGACAGCAAATAAGTCTATCAAGCTAAAGGCAATGTAAACAAAGAGGTTTCAACTTTAGTCTCTGTCAAAATTGATCCCAAGATGCAGAACATAACAAGAAATCAGTATGGGCACTATATAATGTTTAAAGCCTCTGTGGACCGAGAGTCAGTAAACATAATAAACACATACACACTCAATGAGAGACCAGCACAATTAGCTAATCAAATCATCCAAAAGGTGAAAAAGGAAATTATAAGACTGATAATCACTGTAAGGGATTTCAATAAACCTCTCTCTGAGAACGACCGATCAGTGGGAAAGAAGCTGAACAAGGACGCTTCAGACCAAACTCTACAATTAGACTTCTTAACCCAATAGAGATATTCAAAGATCACCCAACTGCAAGAACAAAAATTCTTTTCAGGTGCACGTGGTTAATATTAGAAAGTAGCTCTCATCCTGAGACACAAGTCCAGCTTGAGTAATTTTAAACATATAAAGGCCTTTCAGGCTTTCTTCTTGACCACTATACCTTAAATCTGGAAATCAACTGGAGAAAGATTTTGTTATAAAAGGCAGATACTTGGAGGAAGAATAACTTTCTTCTTCAAAAGGGGGTTATACTGCATGTAATTGGAGGTGAAATTAGGAATTTTCTGGAAACTAATGAGGATTACAATACAACGTACTCCAACCTATGGAAAAATAGTTAACAAAGTATGTTTGATGGTGAATAATGCATATTGAAGAAATTAGAGAGACTTATGTTCAGCAGTCTATCCCCAAACCTTCAGCAATTGAAACAGTCAATAGAATAACATTTCTAAAAGCAAAAGAAAATAAATTGTAAATATCAGTCTAGAGAAAAATAATTGGAGAAAGAAAATACCAGTGTGAAAAAACATCAAAGCAGTAAAAAACTGGTTAATCAAAAAGATGAATGGAATCAAACTGCTGGGAAAAATAACAAAGCATAGGAAGACACAGGCATCAATATCCAGGATGTGGGATCAAACACAGGAAATTGCAATAGACCCTAATGAAATTAAGAGACTAACTACACAGTAATATAGAGGTCTGTATTCCAATGTATATAACTTGGAAGAGAAAGAAATAACTGGAAATAAAATTCCTCCCTAGAAAACACATTCTATGAAGCTACTTTAATACAGAAGGCAAAAATCATTAACAAAATTCTGGACAATAGAACAAAAATCTTACACAACACATCAAGACCAAGTGGGATTCATACCAGAGATGGAGGGATGGTTCAATATCAGAAAAATCTATCAATTAATTATTCATTCTATTGTCAAAAAAAGGACAAGAACCACATGATAATATCAATAGATGTAAAAAAATTGACAGCATCCAAAACCCATTCTTGATTTAGAATCTGAAGAAGATAGGGTGAGAAGGAAATTACCTTAATTTAATATAAACTATGTGAAAAAATTAAAGCCAGCATTATAATCAATGGACAAATGATGAAAATATTTGCCGTGAAATAGAAGAAGAAACAAGAATCCCCCTAGACCCCTCTTTTATTCAACATAATCCTAGCGGTCCTAGCTAATGCTATAAGACAATAGAAGGACATCAAAGTTATTTGTCTGGGGAAAAAAGTGAAAATACTGTTATTTGCAAACTATATAATTATAATTTGAATATAAATATATTTAATATGTTAATATATTAAATATTTAATTTATTATATATATATATTTATTTAGTACTCCAAGCACTCCACAATAAGTGTTCTGGAAGCAATAATTTAAGAATATGGTGGAGTGATGGAATACAATGTCAACAAGCAGAAGGCAATTGAATTGCTATATGTAACTGATAATAGTACAGAAAATGAGATCAAGAATGCAGTATCCTTCACAATAGTCAAACACAAATTGAGATATTGAGGGATATACCTAGCCAAAAAACAAAAACAAAATCAAAAGATCTGTATGAGAAAAACTACAACATTATTACAAGAAACCAAAAGGGACCATCACAAATGGAAGAATACCCCATGCTAGTGGATCCAAAGACTCAAAAGTGCAAAGAGGTCAATCCTACCAATTTCAGCATTCTTTTTAAAAGAAATGGAAAAACTGACTGCTAATTTCATTTCGAATGGGAAACCCAGAATTGGCAAAGAACTGCATCCTCAAGAAGAAAAAATAAAGCATGAAGTTCTCATTACCTGCCTATAAAACTTATAATATAGCCAGGGTTATCAAAACAGCATGGTGGCTGGTGTAATGATAGATATATGGAGAAATATATAGAAACAAAATATCCAGAAATAAAAAACAGCAGCAAACAGAGAACCAATTCTTCAAAAGGGCTCCCCATATATCAAATAGGTACATATACTCTCTAACAAATGGTGCTGGTAAAATTGGATATGTAACTGCAGAAATATGAAGTGTGATCATTACTTCACTTCAGACATGAGGCTACATTCAAGGTGGGACCACAGACCTCAAGGTAAAGCCCCAAACTATCAGGAACATCAATGAAAAAATTGGGGCAAATTTAAGAACCCTAGTGCAGGGAATATATGATCTAAAAGTAGTAAGAAAGGATACACACTAAGAGGAAGATAAAATAGATGAATGGGACAAACTAAAGATAAAACACTTGTGTACATTGAAACATTTCATCAAGAGACTAATAATAGAGTCCAGAGCCTAGGAAAACATATTTAGCGGTGACATCAGACAAAAAGGCTTGTCTCTAAAAATCTACATAATCCTGGAAGCATACAGTTAAAGAAAAAAGTTTCCCAGGGTTTTAGTCTGGGTTGATTAAAGAAACAAATCCAAGGTCAATCAGGTGTGTATAAGAGCTTTATATCAAAGAGTAATTGTACATTAAGAAAATATCTCAAACTAGTGCAGGTTAATTCTATAAATTCGATATTAGCACATATGTCCAAAACATGTCTATAAATTTCTCTTTAGACTCACACAGTACATGCAATAATGCAAGATTTAGGAATATCACAGACTAGTGGGTGGAAAATATTGTGGATCCAGGGGTGGTGGAAGCATCTCAGTGCTGACGTGAGTCTACATGACTCCTCCAGCTACAGGACTCTGGCTGCCATAAGTATGTCTCCATTTGGCTGTTAATAGGAATGTGAAATAAAAACAGTGTGTCCCATCTCTAGGGAAGTAGATAAGAGTTCCCAGAATCCTCAGCAAAAGGCAAGTCCACACAGAGGCCTCACGGGCTGTGACCTGATTAACAGGTAAGACTCAACTATTTCAATTGAGTTGACAGGAGGTTATATAAATACTACACCAACTGAGGAGGTGGGCAAAAGACTTGGACAGAAGATTCACAAAGACGTAAATATTAGTGATCAATGAACATCTGAGAAAATGTTCCTGACCACTAGTCATCTGGGAAATGCAAAATAAAGCAACTAGGAAATACGATTCACAAAGATAGACCAGCTCAAATAATCAGAAAACAAAAAATGTTGGATGGAAAGTGTGAGATACTTTCATTCAGTGTTGATCATCTTGTAACTATGTAGACATTGTTGACAGTGATTTGGCAATATCTAAAACAGATGAAAATCAAATTACTTTGTGACCCAGCAATTCCGCTACTTGCATACATCTCGAAGATATAAAAACACAGACCACAACCAGACATCTGTGCTTGAATGTTCATTGTAGCACAGTTCATAATTGCAAAGAACTGGAAGCAGCCTAGAATTTCATCAGTAGACAAATAGATTAAAAAACTGGTATATACATTCAGTGGCATGCATGCATCCTTAAAAAATAATGAAGAAAAGATGAAGCACCTTATGTTTAGAAAAAAAATTAGAGGATATTAGGTTGAGTAAAGTTAGTCAAGCATGAAGGACAAATGCAGCATCGAAGTAACGGGCAGCAGAATGGGCATAAGGGAAAATACAAACATCACACAGTTCCAACACTTACGGTCAGATACTCTGGCATGCGCTAGACAGGAACAAATGCAACATTTTCGTTAAAAACAAAAAAAGAAAAAAAAAATTAACCACGCAGACAGCACCCCGCCCCCCACAATTTTCTATGACTTTATGGTCCACAGAGAGGTGGGACAAGTAAAAATGACAACAGTGGGGGGAGCAGGACACTAATTTACCCAAGAGGAGGGTATTATTTATATATCCACAGCAAAGAGCTCCCAATAGAATGGTTAATAAAAAGCATTACACTATCACAGTTGATTTCTGCTATGTTCTAAATTGTGTGAGAAATTATAAACTTTCATAACCACTTTAAGGGAATATTGAAATCCAACTTTATGACAGAGTTATTTTCCCAGTGTCCAATTGCAAACATACTAAGATTTTCAGTCATTTGTCAATGCCTCACAAAAACAAATTATTAATATTCAGGTGGAACTTCTTGGTCATTTAACTTCCAATTTGCTAACCCACTTTCATTTCACAGTTTTCAAATATTTCAGTACATTCTTCATGTTTCATCAGTATCTTCATAATTTCTCATTCCTTCATTTTAATAAGGTTTTAAAGTTAATTTGAATACTCCTATTACAATTTGAGAAGTAAGGACCTTAAGGGTAAATGACAAATAGTATGTATACATGTTACGCAATAGTCTAAGCTGATGGGAGTGAGAAATAGCACACACACAATCTTTTGGAGAAGGCAAAAAGAAAGGAACACAAATGATGCAAAAATATCAGAACAGTGCTGGATTTATGATTCACAACTTATTGGTACCTCACTTGTCTCTTTCTCCCAGGAAATATGAGTATAAATACTATATTCTCAGATAATCAAATCACAAATACAAGACTTAATGGATATGTGTTTACCTCTTAACTCTGACCATCAGGAGTTACTGCTAACTTTACGCTTGAATTGTTTTTATATTTCTCTCTACTCAAACACAGGCTGCAGTGGTCAAGAGAGTCATTAGGAATGCTTGAAAACATTTCTGGAAAAAATAAGTTATTTTTATTCCATTTTCCATGACTTTTTGAAGCCCTTTGTATAATATGAACTTGGACATTTTATGCTGCATTGCATTACAACTGAAAGCAGAAATAGCTAAAAATTT
This sequence comes from Nesogale talazaci, assembly GCA_004026705.1. NCBI lineage: Eukaryota > Metazoa > Chordata > Mammalia > Afrosoricida > Tenrecidae > Nesogale > Nesogale talazaci. Next base: position 121,082 of record PVJH01003022.1, on the reverse strand, counting down.
GCTGTTCAAGTTTCCACTTTCAATATTTCCCTATGAATTACACTACATAGAGTGTAACCTGATAGATTTCCTAATGGAAAAAGAAGAAAAATAATCATACATTTCTATCCCTACTTTTTAGTAGGATGGGAGAAAGAGAAAATAATCCATAGAAGATCAGTTCCTTGGCACAAATATTAGAAAATTAATAGATATTTATCAAGTATTTTCAAGATGAATTTATAATGGTAAGTCAGAGCATATTGTTACCAATTCATATATGAACTGTCTTATCTCAAACAAAATGTGTTTAACATATTTATGCAATTAGTGGATGGCTACAGATTTTTCTTAGCAATGCACCTGCCTTGTCTCCTTAGTATATCATGGAAAGAAAGAGACAAATGTTGAGACAACTGGCTTCCAGAGGCATGACGGTGGGCCAATTAAAGTGAAGGGTTCTGTTCAGAAGACTGTGATGATTATTTGGGGGCATTCAAAACAGGCAATTTTCAAAGGTAGTAGGAAGAATACCTTAGTAAATACACTTTAGTAAAATCAAAAATGAAATTAATGAGCTAAAGGACAGGTAAACTACACCAGGGACATCTTTCTCTATACCAATTTGTACCTGTTTGCTTTTCAAAGGTGGCAAGAACTGTTTCATTGAAACATCTTTCAGATTTCTAGCCAGCTCCTGTTCATGTGAAAGTGGGTCAGTGAATGAAGCATGCCAAAAATTTTAAATTATGATGTTGGAAAAAATATTGAAAACACCATGGTAGAATACTCAAATCTATCTTGGCAGAAATCAAGAGGGATCAGTTCTTGGAAGACATGGTGCTTTATAAAGTGTTGGATTAGTTTCCAACATGAAGACCTTAAACTAAATGGATTGACTCTGTGGTTGCATAATTGACCCCAATATAGGAATAATTATGAGTATCCAATACACTCCAGTATAGCATGCTATTGTACTTGGTTATATGTTTGTTGTTATGACTTATAACCAACATGAAGGCACCTATCAAAGAGAAACCAGAAAGAGTTGATTGCAAATACGTGGGAAGAATTGAAACAACATAAAAGAAATAACATAAAACACTCCATGACTGACAGAGATGTCACCACCATTGTTCTGGAGGAGAAGAGTGAGAATGAATAGAGCCCAGGCTAAGCAGCTTTAGTAGATGCTATAACTGCTTTCTCTTGAAGGCTGACCTGAAGGAGATGGAACTTTCAAGGATGCAACAAGAATTTGAAGTGTGTTGTCTTACAGAAACAGAGAAAAAGCCAGGTAAATATGATTGATTCTATCATGTCACTTGTTTTTAAAATGAGAACTCATTTCTATCTAACTGGAATGTTGTTAATATTTTTAAATATAACACAGAATGTCCTGTTGCTTATGTGAAATTTTGTCTAGAAGAAATAGCTGACATAGAAAGCTACACCCATCTGAACAGAGACAACATATGGATACTTACACATAACTCTAATAGACCAATTATTAAGTTCACCATGTATGATATGGGCAATGGCATCCACATTTGGTGTCAAAATTTTCATTCTCACTCCAATTAAACTCTTCTTATACAACTTCACAAAAATTCTAAACTCTGGACTTTCCACATTCATTTTCCTATGAAAAGTTCAGGAAATCAGGATATGAGACTATATTTTTGAATAGCTAAATGAATTAACATGCAAAATTATGCTAACATTTTTGTTAGGTTCTTTTAAAATTTATCACTGATGAAACTCTGAAGTACGAAGTCACATTTCCTCCATTAGTCCTGTGGTTTTTATTGCACATTTTTTTTCACAAAGTGGTAATTTTTAGGAATGCATATGCTGTGCTTTAGCAGAACTAACTGTAAATGTGCACCTGCCACACCATAAGTCAATGGAATTCACAGAGCCAGGCAACCAGCTGAAGCAAGCGAGAAGGTTGACTTTTGCTGGATGGGTGGAGGGAGGTGGAGTGGAGAAAGGAAGCCAGCTGTGGGGATCTGCAGACTGTCTCCTATCTGGAGGGCAGACTTAGGGAGGAGTGGGCAGAGGGAGATGTCGGGCAGTGTAAGATATGACAAAACAATAATCATTGGAGAGTAATGAGGACTGGGGAGGGAGGAGGGGAAGGTTGAAGGGGAAAGGTAGGGGGGCCCATATCAAGGGCCTAAGTGGAGGGGCAGATGTTGGGAGAATTTCTATAAAGACAGGCAAGTGGGGATGGTTGACACAGTGTGTCTAACTGTGTATTGAACTAAGTATGATGGAAAGCGATGTATGAGCACCCAATAAAATAACTAAAAAAAAGGAAAACATGAGCAACAGCAACAAAGAAATGAAGAAAGGAATCCAACTTATAACCATCATACAACTGCTTCTGATGGGAAATGAACATGATGTTAAAATAGTATTTTATAGTGCTTCTGGTGAAGATTTTCTCATTCAACAATTTCTACATCAGTTTTTTGGTGAATTCAGTTATATTCTTCACAATGTATAGTCATTTTTTAATAATTTCTGATATGCCTGCTTTATTTTAATAAATATGGTATAGCTCCCTCCTTACATTTTAACCTGCTATAAAGTATAATATACTTAAAAATTAACTGAGGAATCAAAATATTATAGATAGATATTTCTAAAATTTTAGAGAAATTTTTTATGTAAATATTCCAAAAAGTATATAAAGTGGAAGAATTTCACAGCGTATTTAGGAAACTAAGGATAAGCCCTTCCAAATTTAACATAAAGGAATACAAAAAATCACAAATTGATATATTATGAATAAATGTGCATCTTATTCATAAACATTTAAAAGTGTACATGACATGAAATAATGCATTTAAATAATTAATAATAATCAAGTAGTTTCTTTCATTAAAATATATATCAGTGTAATTAACCATAGTAAAAGCAAAACCAAACAAATTGCTATCCATCCTAATTTGACTCATAGAGACCCTATATGACAGGGAAGAACTGCCATTGTTGGGCCTCTTTTATCGTGGCAGAAAGCCTGATCTCTCTCTATAAGACTGGCTGGTGGTTTCAGTCGAACACACAAGACTATACCACACAGGCTCCTAATTAGTCATATAGGCAAACCATAAGCAACACAACAAGATACGTATGACACATTTATGATAAAATGCTTAGCAAATTGTACATAGAAAATTCTTTGATATAAATGAAACCTATAAAATAACTTAGATAATGTATAACCTATGTTTAGGAAAAAATCTAATAGGGATTCTATTTGGGAATTCTATCTATAAGACTAAATATGTTCATATTTTATTATGAATTCAACTAGTGCTTTTCAAAATGAGGTTCAAATGTTCATGAAAAAAAACCCACTAGTTAAAAAAATTCAATTTTCCATGAACTATTTATATACACAGAGTATTTGATTTCTAGAGACAAATAATATTATTATAAAAATAATGTGGGACATTATTTTGAAAATCATAGTACATGCTAATACTCTGAAATTTAATTTTAATCGTCAACTTCACTGTTAGTTTTCCTTTTGCTTAAGTGGCCTTGTAGCTCATTATGACACTACCTCTTTCCTTTCATATGTACGCTAGCAATGGGTACACAATTTAAGTATTATGAGTTTATTAGGCCACAAAGGAAAAAGTTATAGAGTTGTTAGGAGAAGGTTATAAGGCTTATGAGGGAAAACAAATGACACAACTTTATCATAAAATCAATATTAAGCCAAGTTAAATTTATTAAATAGATTTTTTTAGATTTATATGCCTTTTCACTGCGTATAAGTGACATTAATTTGCAATGTCAACCGATTCAATTCCAAAATCCTGCAGCATAAAGCAATGTGTTTCATGCTTACACCACATACCCAATTCTGAAAACTTTTTTCCACACTGAATACTCAGGGAGTCAGACTTCAGCGGAATGATGTTGAATGACATTGAAGAGTGAAGATGGAAAATCACATTATCTCTGAAGTGTTTTCAACTAGAACAGCACTTTCACATTTCTTCGAAGTAATCACGTGATTATACATCCCTCCAGGGCATAAGAGCTATGCTTACCCTTATATTAAGTGAAGTGAGACCGAATTTTTGATTGGTGAACAATCATGGCGTGACCAGAGTTAAGCAACAAACAACAATTTACGTGTGTATTCCTGATGTTTGTATGTGCGTGTGTCTCTCTGTATATAATGTACTGTTCATATTGTCTTTAAGATAATTTAAGAACATTTTCAATGCATCTGTCTATATATGACATCATCAATTAAAAATGATTTTAAAATATACATGGACTTCATTATCTTCACATGTCAGCGAAAGAATAAAAATCATATTGTGTTCCCCAGAATTGTATCCTAATTCTCCATTCTTTCAGTAAAAGTATTATGAAATGGTAATTCTTAGATACTATCTTATAAATGTTACATGAGACATTGAAACAAATTACCACTGCCAATCTTAAGGAAGAGAGAATATAAGCAGCCATTTTGATTTTTCTGAAATTTAGTGAAAAGCAAAATGAATATAATAATGGAGTCTTTTTTTTTGTTTCAACACCTGTTTCTTAATCTGCTAATTACTTTTGTATAACTTCATTAAAACACAGTGGCTTAATACATAATATATGTTGCTTATTTTCTGATTTAACAAATGCTCATTGTTTTTGTCAAGTTGATTCTTGGGGTTGCTTTTTATCTAGGGTGACTACTGGACTGGAAAGTCTAAGAGGATCTTCTTCACTACTGAACGAGAGGGCTGGTCATCACTTGGTTTGCCTCAGTGTTATTCCCCATGAGTTCTCTTATTCCAGGTAGTATGTGTTATCAGCTACCTTATATTCTGATCTCCAGGCTGCTTTTGAAAATATTGAAATGGAATCTACCACAACTTCTGAGAATACATTTCACAATTAGTCCATCATGCATGCCAAACTATTTTGATCAAGATACAAGATCCATCTAGCTTTCAAGGCTAATCTTAAAAAATTCATGTTACCATGGCTAATAAACTGGAGGGTTTATTTTCAAATTTAGAAATGTGATAGCAGAAAACAAGTGATCTAGAAAATTAACTCTCAAAATACTTTACAACTAATTACAGGTGAAGTCTGTTTCAAATCAAATCACACAAACTGTGGAACATGGGGCAAAGAAAAAAGACTAGAAAGGACCATAAAGATGTATGCATTTGTTCATGCACACTTGCTAGGGAGGATTGTATAGACATATTTCTGATGCTATTTTAAGCTGCTTTTAATTTTATGTTTTAACTATGTATATCAATACTGTACCTTTTTTTTCATTTATCATGATAAAACTCAGGGTCTGCAATGAAGTAACTTAGCCACACCACACAGTGCTGTTTTGGTGTCCTGTTCTCTTCTGTAAAACACACGTTAATGCCCAATATGTCATGTAGTTGTAAATGTTTCTACCTCCAGGATAAGTTGGGATGTATTCATGAAATCCAAGTGATCTGAAATATACTAGAGATTTTTTTCACAGATTTCCCCCCTATTACATTCTAAGGAACAATGGACACAAGTAGAGCAAATTTTTCAAAAAGGATAAAGATAAAAACCTGATTGTGAATTAGTAGACAAGTATTACAACGTGCTTATATCCAAATGTCCCAGCAAATGATGTGGATTGACAGCTATCTTGGAGAGTTGCTGAATTGGGACCATATGTCTGATAATTTCAGGGTGATGACAGTTGAGACAAGGGAACACTGCCTTGATTGGGTTAGAGAACTTGCGAACAGCATAATCTCTGTCAGAAACTTGAGAGCCACAGACACATCCTCCTCCACACCAGCCAGAGGCAGACGACAGCACTCAGTGAGCAGCTCATGTGTCAGCTCCAAGACACCCTCCACCTTGTTCCTGTCTTTTTGCATCTTGACTAGACAGAGGCACCCACAGCACCATCTGATCATGAGCCATGGAACTTTGCTTTATTCTCACTTAGGACTCACAGGCCTTAAACAAAAGAACAGTGGCAACCTGGATATAAATACTTGTTTTTTAATTCTTAAGACTCTAGTATGCTACTTATTACCAATCTACAGAAATATTGAGGCATAAAATATTAAGTCAGATGTGTAAATTTGTTTAATATTGCTAATGGAAATAAGTGGATAAAATGTAAATAACAATGTGAATAAAAAGAATATCAGATACTGTATTTGCTTCTTTTCATTCAAGTAAACAAACTCAAAGGAACACTTTAAAACTGTTGATATCCAGATTGTCAGTGGTAAGTTTGTTAATGCACATATCATATGAAAAAAATGTATGCTATTTAACTGGTAATCCATATAGAAATAAGAGAGGAGCAGGCCACAATTAAATTCCTCCTGTTAGCTACATGCAGAATACACTGAATTATTAAAAGTCACAAGATGGATGTTAATAATATTATTTTAAATAGAGAACCAAAAAGGAAGTTCTCATTAGAAATGGGATGAGTCTTGCTTAAGTATACTAAAGGTATCTGTTTAGATTTGGATTTCTACCAAATGGGTACATGGACTTCAGGGTAAGTAATGAACCAAAAGATGCACTTTGGTGAAATTAAATTTCATATAATCACTAGATTCAAAGCAATCATTTAGAAAGAGTATGCATGGTAAGGATAGGATCACAGAAAATTTAATGCATTTATTCAGCAGAAGAAAAACTGAGAAATATAAGAGAAATAAAATGTATTATTAAATTAAAATGTGTGCTTTAGAACACATATAGATATAAAATAAGATTATAAATATAAATATAAAATAAGATTTTCTAAAAAAATACTATTTACACATGGGTAAAGCTTTATGAAAATTTTCACATTGTCTATTGATTATTAAACCAAGACCAGTGGAAGTCTTGAGTTCATCTAGTTAGGCATAGTAGTATTTCAGTTCATGAAATATTTGTTGCAAATTCTAAACCATATTAAAATCAGACAATATTTAAAGCTACTGAATAAAACTTAGAGTTCTGAAAAGACAGAGTATACCTTATTCTCTATTGTTCCCATTGAGCACACCTAAAGACCCATAAAGTATATTAAGGGAGAAAATAATGTGATTTTGAAATATGAATAACAGAATGTATGTAATGTCGACACGTTAGAATGAAGCTCAATGCCAAATGGTAGCAATGAAGCCCTGGAAGAAGGCTTGATACATTACCTCCAATTCTGGAATAAAAAACTGCCTCTCTCTATAGATGTCAGTACAGATCAAAGGAGGACCTTAAGCTTTCATTTTCAATGGTCATAGTCAGGTAACATCTGATAATTCTGTTAGTTGGCATCAGAAGAAAAAATGCAACAGAAATTTTATTAATACTGTATGTCTCACAAGATAATATCCTAAAGATCTTGGCTTAATTGAAAATCATATGTCACATTAACACTCAGAAAAAACACTTGAAGAAAAAATAAAAGTGATACACTCCCTGTATTTTCTTTTTTGGGGGGCATCACTGCCCTCTGGTGGTGGGAGTAGGAGGTCTAGCCTTTGCTCCTGTGGAGCTGCTGCTGGATTTGAACCTCCATCCCAGTGGGCGGCAGTCCCGTGCACAACCACTATGCCACTGGAGCTCAGCCCCATTTCCTGTATTTTCAATGTTATAAGAAAATGTAAGTAGTTGGCAGGGTCCCATCCTGAGTTGTTTTTTATGTAAATAAACACATTATTTCTTTTTATAGATTTCCCAAACATTGCCTTTGTTAGAGTGGATTCTCTAGAGAAACAAACTAGTGATGCTCTCATACATATAAAACAATGATGTCAAGGACATGGTTTTCAGAGTTATAAAAGTGGGTAAACGGAGCTCACTTCAAATTGACAAGTCAGCAATTAAGTGGAGGCGCTTGCTGACATGTGCAGCTGAGGAAACAGGAAGCAGGAAACAGGAAGACTGTAGACGGGCAGATGTAGGGCAGATGCATCCAAGGGCAGCAGGCAGGCTTCTGACTGTGGACTTGAATGGCTCCAAGATCAGGAGGCAATAGGATAGCTTTCATGGTTGACAGGTGATATGCTAGGTCATTGGCTCCAGTCCAAAGAACTTGAAGATAATGATATAGTTGGATTATCCAGACCAGCAAATCAAGGCAAGTAGTTTCATCCAGTTTGCTTAAATGAGAAGAGACTAAATCCTCAATACATTTTCTTACAATTTCATTAAGGGTACAACCTGGGTAAGAAGACTGGACTCCCCCCAGTCATAGCTGCTGTCCGTGGAAGAGCCCATCAGAGAGGTAATTATACTCTTAGGTAAACATGGTGTACTGCCATGCCCTAACTGCCAAACCTTGGAAAATACTAACTGAACAAAGTTGGCATCATAGCCTTTTAATGAGTATCATTATAAATCTCACCTTTATTTATCATTGGAGGTTGGCTTAAGAGTAATCACAGGAAATTATATTCTATAGCTTTGTACATAGTACATAATATTAGTGATAAAGTCAAACAGCAGTGGGGTCAACTCTACTCCTGGTGACCTTACAGGACAGAATAGATCAGCCTCTGTGGGTTCCTGAGTTCACAACTTCTTACAGGGGTAGAAAGTCTCCTAGGATCCCCTTGGAGGGAAGATGGCCTTAAAGGACTCATATCCTGGTTAGCAGTCCCTTGAGACATACCCAGGTTATTAACTGGTCGTCAAGTACAGTTCACCAAAACTTGTATATATCACAGGCTGGGAACTCTCTGTGCCCCAAACAGGTGACTTAAAACAACTAAAATTTGAACACGCATATTCTGGATTCTCGAAGTCTAGCATTAAGGTGTTAAAAGAGCAGTCTCTGAAAACTCTTAGGGTGAATGATTTTCTTAACTCTTCTACCTTCTGTGGATATTCCTTAACTTGTGGTAGCACCACTCTATCTTTACTTTCATGTGCATATTCTTTCTCTTCCTATGAGGACATCAGTCATTAGGTAGAGAATTCAGTATCATCTATCCACTATGACCTCACCTTACTTCAATATCATCTCCAGAGACCCTGTTCCCAAATAAGCTTATGTTCTAATGGTTACGGCGAACAGGTTATTTAGAGGAAACTATTCACTCGAGTAAGAAATACCAACAAGATGGAAGAAATCCTGGAATTATCTTAACACAAAGCTACCATCATAAAAGTATTTCAATTAGAACAAAAATCCTTGAAACAAATGATAATTTTATGTACCAGAAAATAGAACATATAAAGAAGAGAAAAACAGAAGTCCTAGAAGGAGAGTGCCAGTCAATGATATTAATAATAAAATGGAGCATATTGAAGAAAAATATCAGTGAATATGGAAAGAGAGAAGGAATACAAGCAACCAAAAATAAGCATAGGCTAAAGCAAACAAGTAAAACAATAATTAATTGAGTCACAGAAACCTCTGGAATTATAACAAATTAGCAAATATTTATGTCTTTAGAATTCTGAAAAGAGACTGGAGGTACAGTTCAAGGTGAAAATAATTTTAAAATAATCTAAAAATAGATAAAATATAGCTGCTAATATTCAAGAGACTGAGCAAGCTCCAAATAGGATAAGCTTACAATATTTAAGTTTCTGAAGTTAACAGAAAAGAATCTTAAAAATAATAGAGAACTTTCATCTTACAAGGGAAACTCTGGTGTTTCAACACTGATTGCTAACTGTGAAGGCAGGAATTCAAAACTAAGACATGCACTGCACCCCTTTCCAGGGGCAAGAGTACACAGACCAGGCCAATCTTGTGTTCTGTTTATAGCTAGCATCTTGCTGATACTCATGTGTAGGAGAAAACAAAGTCATAGGGTTCAGGCTTAGTGCTTCTGCTTATATCAACTGCTTGTTTATTTACAGGTGCCACCCATTACCACCACACTTAAATCTGCCACTCCTCACCCTGTCCTCCCTTTACCTCTCCTGAGAGAACTCCCACTGCTATCTAGTTGAAGTCCTTTCTGAGGCTGAGGCTCAGTCGTGGCATAAGAATCCACTGAGCCACATCCGGACACAATCATAGAGTTTTCCCTTCATTACAAGAATAGCATTGGCTATTACTTCAGTTTCGCAGGTAGCACAAACCATCAGAGAGGGGGAGAGAGGGGCTGGCTGGTCCACCACGCACATATGGAAGCTAACTAAGATTAAAAAAGAGAGAGTGAGGGTCAAGACCTCATATTGGCACACAGCCCAGAGAAGAGTATCCTACAGGTACTAAGGCACAGAGAGGACTGTTGGTTCGACAACCACTCAAGACACGAGGATCCTTTCCTGGAGTATACTACAACAGAGGACAGTACTGGCGACACACGATGGGCAGTTAATCCAGTCTGGCCCCCACACAGGAGGGTGAACCACGAAGGGAACAGAACACATCAATCACAGAGCAAAGAAAGTCTCAAAACCCCCTAGGAGGCCCCCAAATAGACTTCAAGCCAGAAGGTGCAATTCCTAGAATTCCCCCAGAATCAGTGGAAGATAGTCATAAAGGTCAGGGGGCAGACCCGGAGTTATGTATGCTCTTTTGGTTGTTGTTATATTGTTTTTTCTTAGCTATTATTATATTTTTCTTCTATGTTCTCTGTTTACCCATTTATTCAATCTTTTGTTCTCTTTTTGTCCCATTATTGTTGGTCTTGCCATCCTATACAAAATAGGCATGGGAAACAGCCTTGAGAAGAAAGCAACGGGACTGATGTTTCTGGGGGGATCTGGGAGAGAGGGGGAGGCAGGGGAAGGGAACCGTGAAAAACAGCACCATGGACACAGGAACAACTAGGGAATTAACATCAATGAGGGAGACTTAGACATCCTGGGCTATTGGAGAAACAGCCATCTAGCTGAGAGGAATTGCTAAGAGGCAGAAGAAGGACAAGCATGATGGTGGGGCTGGAGGAACTTAAAAGAAAAGAGATGAAAGATCTAGGAAGCAAAGTTATGGATAGAGATATAAACATATATAAATGCATTAATTCATAAAAATAGAGATATTGGCCTATGTACATATATTTAGATGAAAATATTCTGAGGTACGGGATGAACGTTGATCCTCTGTTCTAGCCCTGCTTCAATGAAAGAACATTTTGCTCTAACAACCTGGCGCTTTGTGATGCTCACCTGCAGGACACAATTGCCAATGACAAAATCAGTGCATAAACAAGTGTGAAGAAATCTCATGGGGGCTGAGCTCCAGTGGCTTAGTTCTTGAGTTTAGGACTGCGGCCCACTGGCTTGGCGGTTCAAATCCAGCAGCAGCAAGGCTGGGTAGCTCCTCCGACCACCACAGGGCAGTGATGGCAAAAAAATTAAAAAAAAAAAAAGCTATGGTTCCTGACTATCAAAAGAAATAGCTTCTGTAGCTTTAAAGACTTGAAATTAAACAAGCCCACATGAAAGAATCACACCAGACTGTGTGATCATGAAGTGTTGGTGGGCTGGGGTAACAGGTATCAGAAAAAGCAAAACAAAAAGCAAGGAAAAAAAGAAAAACATATTGCACTGCCAGACAATTAAAAAAACGAACCCAGTCATGAAAAAGTTTTTGCTATGATATTCCTTAGAAATCTATATGCCAATATTGTGTCTCACTTATTTTGGATATATGATTAAGAGGTCAGAGTCTCTGGATCTGGATATTTTATTTGTGAAAGTAGAAGCTCAGAAAAAAGTGTCAATCTTCAGCTCAGTGGCTGAAACAATGGGTTTAAATATGACAAGTCTAGTGATGGTGGTTACTGCAGATGTGGACCGTGTTTTGTCTATCGATTTTAGGATTGCTCTGAGTCAGAACTGGCATGAAGACACCAAACAACTACAAATATATAAATCTGAAGTAACTTCAGATTACAAACCTTAAAACAAAACAAAAAAACATTGCTTTCAAGTCTAAACCAACTCACAGGGATAGGATACAGTAGAACTGTTCCTATAGAAGTCTGCCTGTGAGTTTCCAAACAATACCTCTTCACCGACGTAGAAACATCAGCTCTCTCCCTCAAGAAGCTGGTGCTTTAAATCTACTGACCTGGATTTAGCAATCTTATATGTCACAACTAGGCCACCACCAGGACTCCACATAAAATAACATACATTGGTTTTCCCATTCACCATGTCAGTATTTCATAAAATAGCTCTTAATATTACTAATTACGAATGTAATTGATCCACATCATCCACTTTGTATGTAGGACATAATAGCTAACTCTCAGGATCTCATTATATCACCTACAATGCAAGTATTATATACTGATAGAGAATATATTATATCATGAAGGATATGCAGCCCTCATAGTGCAATGGTTACACATTGGGCTGAGAACTGCATGGTTGGTAGTTCGAAACTACCAGCCACTCTGAAAGAGGAAGACTGTACTTTCTACCCCCATAAATAGTTACAGTCACAGAAACACCAGCACTTTCTAAGAGTCATCACAGACTTGATGGCAGCGAGTTTATGGTCAAAGATAATAATACAATTGTTTTAAAGGAATTGTATGGAAAACAATGTATTACTTTGAGAATGTATTATTGTTGTTAGTTGCTGTCAAATGAAATCTGCTATATAGAAATAGAATGTAGAAGATATCTGCTTCCTAGGGTTTTCAAGATTAAGTCCACTTGGGAAAAAACACAACAAAACAAAAACCTGATTTATATTCCAACATGGTTCAGTAAGGATTCATTTTGCAAGTTTTTTGTCTAGCCTTTCAGAACTGAACCATATTAAGACAATATTGAAATTAAGGATATTGAAGTCGTCCTGCTATTTCTATCCAAAGACCTGGTGGTGATGTGACTGAGGTATTGTGCGAGTAAACCCAGTGTCAGCAATACAAACCCATACACAACTCCTTGGGGGAAATATAAGACTTTCTACTTCAATACATGTTGTTATTTTTTTAATCATCATTAGGTGAGATTTGGTTGCTTCTGCTTTAAAGTGAACCTGTGTATGATAGAATAAAGTACCGCCTGCTTCAATGCCAGCCTCAAAATTGTTATGTTTGAGTCATTGATTCTGTCCTCCATCAATCCGTCTTCTTGAGGACATTCTCTGTTTCCCTGATTTTCTACTTTGCCACATACAACCCAAGCCAATCTCACTGCTATGGATTGTTGGAATGCTAACTCATAGTGATCCCTTGTAGGTTTCTGAGACTGTAAGTGTTAATCAGAGCTGCTCGTGGTTTCAAACTGCTGACCACGTGGCTCTAAGCTCAGCATGTAACCATACCACCACCAACTGTGCTATCTGTACATGTTTAGAGTCTAGGAAAAGCCTGTGGAGAGTCAATATTAGTTAGAATCCACTCAGTGGCACTAGGTTTGCCTTCTTTTTTGCTTTCCTTTCTTTCTTCATTCCTTATACAGTGTCTACATATTTAGACATGAAAAAATTAAGTGAAACTCAGGAGAATCACACTGATGGAAGAATACCTGTAGTCATATCCTCAGTGTTATAAAACATGCACACAATCACACACACAAACACACACATACACATTAGATCATTGTGTGGATATGTATGTGATCTTCAAAGTGTTCTTAAAAAATGAAATGAAAGGATTGGAATTTATCCCAAAATGTTGAGCCTCTTTGTATATCAAAATACTTAGCCTGGTGTTTGTTAAATTATTAATGCACAGTAGTCGTTGTTTTCAATAGTTTCTGTTTTCTATATGATGAGATATTAAAGTGAAGTGTTAACAAAAGCTATATCTTTAAAATTGGCATCATTTTCTTGAACAGATAAAATGATGAAAAATATACTCTATTCAGATGAATCTGCTGTTACTTAATGCAGTTCCATAAAATTAACAACATTCAGAAACACTCACAAATGGATTCTTGATCACAGAGTTACCAGAATATTCCTCCGGCAGGGTTCCAGTGTGACATGAATGAATCACTCCATATCTCCAGTATTGAATTTGTTTCATATTGAGAAAGTCATCCATGAGATCCTCAATCATGTTGATCCAGGAAAGATAGTAAACAGGCTTTTAACTAAAATAGCTTATTATCCTAAATTGTCAGTTTTGAACATCACTAAAAACAGAGAGAGGGAAAGAAAATGAGATGTGTTAGAGATATGAGGAAATAATATAGCATGACTCATTTTTAAAATAAAGAGACTATTATATTCTGTGACAGAATGTCTATGACAGATATATTTAATATGAGGGAAAATCTTAAAGACAAACCTAGACAATATACTGAAATATCAAGGAGCTGCACACCAGATTTATATTTGCCTTTCAATAAGGAAAGGGGAAAAGGGCAAGCCTAATGTCAGTGTAAAAATTCAAGACCAGATATAAAAGATATAATCATTTTTCTCTAATGCAATTACAACTAAATAGGAAATGCTTATGTTTTACATAACCATGTTACTGTGTTCCAAATTCTGATCTATTAGATGAAAATAGAGTAATAATACTCAATATTATAATTCACTGAGCAACCCCTGTACCTTAAATGCTATTTGAGTCTCTTAAGATGCAAAATATTTTCTTCTCATTTGAATCATCTAATTTCTATATTCCTATCCTTATTTTAAAACTTGAACTTTATGTAAAGGAGCTTAATTAACTTCCCCCAAAGTAAGAATGGTGACTTATTCTTTGGCTTTTCCCCCATTATAGGAGGCAATAGATAAAAATATAAAAACTATGGATTGTATATTTATAGACTTTTTCAGAGTTAAAGATTTGTAAGAACACAGAAACCAATTCAAAGGAAAATCTATGAGGCAGTGCTATTTTCTATAGTGTCTCTATATGAAACTTAGCTTGATGCCAATGAATAAGGAGTATGTATCCTAGTTTACCCCTCCTTCTTAACATCAACATCTTTCTAGGCACACTTCACTTATTCACTTTCCAATTAATGTTGTGAATTATTTGCAGAAGCCAGGTCATTCACTAGAAAGCATTATCTGCTCCAATTAAAAAGGAGGCTTCCTAAAATTGAAATTTGTAACTATTCTAGCTTTCTTTGTATATTAAACAAAATAACATGTAATTTCATTAGGAAAGAAATATCATCTGAAAAGGGTTTAGTATGAAAGAAGAATGATAAATAGATATTTAACTTATAAATTATTATTATGGTAAAACTCATGCTCATAATTTTATTCTTTTGCTGCTAAGTAACATCAAGTTGATTTTGATCACAATGATCTGATGGGATAGAGAGTAGATTGCACCTTATAGATTTCTGGTCTGTTAATTTCATGGGAGCATATTGTCACATCTTCCTATCATTTAGCCTTGCTTGGTGACAATTTGTGTAGCATCTGAATGTTTATTTCATCTATTTTTAAAATCATTTCATTGGGGCTCATACAGCTCTTATAATAATCCATACATATGTCCATTGTTTGTCAAGCATAACCATACATCCACTGCCCTCATCATTCTTTTAACATTTGCTTTCTATCTAAGCTCTTGGCATGGCTCTTCATTTTTCTTCTCCCCTCCCCACAGCTCCCACCCCCAAACCCTTGATCATTCATAAATCATTATTACTTTGCATATTGTACACTGTCTAATGCCGATGTCTCCTTTCACCCATCTCCCCATTCTCCCTACCCCAGGGGGGAGGTTATATGTAGATCTTTACAATTGGTTTTCCCTTTATAACCTACTTTTCCTCCACCCTACTGGTATTGTCACTCTCATCACTGGTCCTGAGGTGATCAACTGTCCTGAATTCTCTATTTCTGGCTCCTATCTGTGCCAGTGTATATCCTCTGGTTAGCCAGATTTTTACAATAGAACGTGGATCATGACAGTGGGAAGGAGGAGGCATTGAAGAGCTAGAGGAGAGGTGCATTTTTCATCATTGCTACAAGCACCCTAACTAGTTTTTCTTCTCCCTGCGACCCTTCTGTAGAGAGAAGTCCATTACCCACAGATGGATTTTGGGCCCGCAACCTGTACTCCCTCTCATCTACGCTAATAAAATCTTTAGTTCCTTGACATCTGATGACTTTGACACCTGGTGATCACACAGACTGTTGTGCTTCTTCCATGTGGACTTTGTTGCTTCTGAGCTAGATGGTCACTTTTCTTCAAGCCTTTAAGACCTATATCTTTTGATAGCCAGTCACCATCAGCTTTCTTTACCACATTTGCTTTTGCAAACATTTGTCTTCAGTGATCCCAAAAGGGAAGGTGGACTCAATGATAAGATTTTGTGCTATTCAATGCCTGATTTCTGGCCCCTTTGATCACTCATGGTCACACAGGCTGGTGTGCTTCTTCCTTGTGGGCTTTGTTGCTTCTGAGCTAGATGACTGCTTGTTTGTCTTCAAGACTTTAAGACCCCAGATACTATATGTTTTGATAGCTGGGCACTATCAGTTTTCTTCACCACCTTTGTTTATGCACACATTGGTCTTCAGCAATCAGGTCGGGAAGGTTAGTATTATGGGATGCCAATTTAATAAAACAATTTGTTCTTGCATTGAGGACATACTTGAGTGGGAGGCCCAATGTCCACCCACTACCTTAATACTGAGCCTATAAATATGTGCACATGAATCTATTTCCCCTTCATCACATATATATATATATTTACCTATGTATATGCCTGTATTTAGACCACTATAAATGCCCCTTTCCTCCTATATCATTCCTCCATTTCCTATACTTCCCTCCAGTCCCACTATCATGCTCAGCCATCATTTGAGTTTCAGTAATTTCTCTCAGATACCTACCCTTGAGCAATCCCTACCAGACCTCTCACTTCCTCCCTGCCACTGAATTTAGATCACTTAGTATTTCCTTATCCCACCACCTTCTTTCTGCCACTTCCCCCTCTCCCATATTGCCCCAGGACCATCAGTCCCATCAATTTCCCCTCCACACTGATTATCCAGCCTATCTTATCTAGATAGACCTGACCAGTTGAGTGTTTAACCATTGTAATGTCAGTTTTTTTTTAACCATCTAAATTTAAGAGTAGGAATGTGTGCTTTTTGCATTAATTAGTTCAGAGGTAGAGTACTCCATAAGCAAGGCAAGCACACATTTATTTGCTATCCATAGAACACATTTTCACATGTGTTACATCCAAAATTGCTCACAACAGATTAGCAAGCCATCCAGCTAAGGTCATTCAGCTGAAGAGATACTCCATCTTTGCCATGAATGTAAACTGGAAAAGAAGCTGTGAGTGCACAAAGATGCTGTGGACCAGGGAGAGAGGTAAGTGCTATCCAAATACAGAAGCAGAATCTTTGATGGGAAATAATGTGAAATTGTTCAGGATAGATTAGTATGAAAGCACAGGCTTACCTTTATTGGATCATTTTCCTCATGGTTTGGTTCATTGCCTATACCTATAATTTCCATATGATTTTAGATAATAACTTTAATATGTAAAGTACAGAATAATTTGAATTCCAAAACTTATGTTCCATCTCCTGTAGGGAGAAAGAGACTTATTTGTAAGTTTTATGTTAACTGACTTCACTGGGCAGGAGAATGACAAGGCACGAGGGAAGAGTCATTCACCAAAAGATGATGATAAGTCTGAGAACTCATGTGAAATTGAATACTTGTTTGGATCCTATTCCCCCCTTACTTTGTTATCCCAGTTGCTGAATTCTCCTAAGAAAACTATAACAGAAAGATTGGCCCCCAATTCTTTTTGTGAGAATGCAACATAAAACACTCGGTATTGGAACTGATCCCAGGAAGCAAGTTATCTGTTGGCCAGATGGCAGTGAGGGTCCATTTCTATTTTACATGGAATTATAACAATTTGATGTTCTGTAACATTGCAACTACTAAGAATTTTACTTTTGTTAAGCTAGGAGAGGAAAGAGGTGGTAAAGGATGAACTCACACATGTTGTATACTTTTAGATTTGATAGGTGCAGTCTAGTAACAAAACTTTGGAATCAGGTAGTTTCTGGAGAATATTGCTGATGGGTTGGAGAGAAAACACATGCTACATGAACAAGTGAAGACAATGTGTAAAATAACCAATCGGATGGGAGTTGAAGGACAGATTAAACAAAAACTAAATTGAGTTTAAGAAAAGGCTCTAATTGCACATGCTTAATAAAGAAGCAGTGAGCACTTGAAACTTGTTAGATGCAAGTGTACTGTATGTAAAATAATCTTGAAGATAATATTTGTCTTTCAGATTTCACTATACCTCCCAGGAGTGCATTTTTAAAATAATTTTCTTTGGGACTCATACACCTCTTATCGTAGTCCATCCATCCATTCATTGTATGTCAATCACATTTGTATATTTGTTGCCCTCATCATTCTCAAAACATTTGCTTTCTACTTAAACACTTGGTATCAGCTCGTCCTTTCCCCCCTCCCACCCCACTTCCCCTCTGTCATAAATGCATGATAATTTATGCATTATTATTATTTTGTCATATTGTACATTGTCTGATGGCTCCCCTCACCTACTTTCCTATTGTCTGTACCTCAGGGAGGAGATTTTATGTAGATCCTTATAATCAATTCCCCTTTTATACCCCACATTCCTTCCACCATCCTGGTATGACCATTTTCACCACTGGTCCTGAAGTGATCACTTCTCTTGGATTCCCTTTGTTTCTGATTCTTATCTGTAGCAGTGTACATTCTCTTGTCTAGCCAGATTTGTAAGGTAGAATTGGGATCTTGATAGTCGGTGGGGGGGGGGAGTGAAACATTGAAGAACTAATGAAAAGTTGTATGTTTCATCAATGCTACACTGCACCATGACTGGCTATTCTCCTCTCTGCTACCCTTCTCTAAGAGGATGTCATATTACGTACAGATGGACTTTGGGTCTCCAATCTGTACTTCCCCTCATTTACAATGATACAATGTTTACTTTGTTGATGCCTGACACCTGATCCTTTCGACACCTTGGGGTCACACAGGCTGGTGTGCTTCCACCATGTGGGTTTTATTGTTTCTGAGCTAGATGACTACTTGTTTATCTTCAAGCCTTTAAAACCACAGATGCTATATCTTTTGATAGCTGGGCATCATCAACTTTCTTCACCACATTTGCTTGTGCATACTTTTATCTTCAGTGGTCCCAATGGCAAGGGGAGCACACAATGATATGATCTTTATGTTCTTTGATGCCTGATTTCTATTCCCTTTGATATCTCGTGGTCACACAGGTGGGTGTGCTTCTTCTATGTGGACTTTGTTGCTTCTGAGCTAGATGGCTGCTTGTTTACCATGGAGTCCTTAAGATCCCAGACGTTATATCTTTTGGTAGCTGAGCACCATTGTGTTTCTTCACCACTTTTGCTTGTGCATACATTTGTCTTCAGTGATCCTGTTGGCAAGGTGAGCATCATGAAATTTCAATTTAATAGAACAAAGTCTTCCTGCATTGAGAAAGTATTTGAGTGGAAGTCCAATGTCCATCTTCTTCTTTAATACTAAATCTATAAATATATGCATGTTGATCTATTTCCCCTTCATCCCATATAAATGTATTTAACTTTGCACATGCCTGTATTTATACCCCTATAAATGCCCTTTGCCTCCTATTTTTCCCTCTATTTCCTTTTACTTACCCCAGGACTGCAATTAAGGGTGCAAGATGGTTGGGGCCTGGTACAATGTAAAGTTTGAAAAGCGTGAGCATTTGATATGGAATTATCTCCAATGTCTCAGGGTTTAATACAAGGGTCCCTAGAGTGAAAGCAGTTGATCTGGCAGGATGTTACTGGGAAGCTCAATGAAACAAACCAGTCATGTCTTCAGTGAAGTGGAAATACCAGAAGGTTGTGAACTTAGGAAAGTGGATGGAGTGAACAGGAATAGTCTTCTGACTGAAGGCAACCCTTTTCTCTAATTTCTCAGTTTGAAAGGAGTCTTAAGTATTCAAATATTTATATGATTGTAAAGGGCTTAGATTGTTTTTGTTTTCTGCTTTTTCTAAGTGTTCATAGTCTAACAGAAAATTTTGTAGTTCAAATATTATGGAAGAAAATACATGGAAGTGTGGGAACTGTATAGGATTTGCTCACTCTGTCCTATCAGACCACTATGAGTTAAAATATATTCAGTGACTCAGAGAAACAACAAAGTGTGTTTTTTAAAAGAAATATTGCATCAACCAAATTTATACTCTAGTGTTAGTTTTTTAAAGAACAGACTAATGGATTTAAAATTTTAAAACATTTTTCTTTTATTATAATCCAACATGCTGCAATAAGAAAAAGTAGTTCTGAGCAGAAAGCAATAATGATATTAATTTGAAAATAATGGCAATCTTTTTCTATAAGATGACTTGAAGAAGATAGTTGAGAAAAGGGGATAGGTTCTGGAAACTTGGTATTTAAGCAACATTGGGGTTGGTCTTGCTTTTTGGAGGTAAGTTTGTACTCGTGCTTGGTTAAATAGAGAAGCAGCAAATAGATGAAGGTCCTTGGCAAGATGGACGGGCACAATGGCTACTGCAAAGGACTCCAGCATGACAATTGTAAGGCTGATGCAGGGCCAGGCAGTGCTTCCTGCTGCTGTGCACAGAATCATCATTGGACGGAAGGGAGTCAATGGCAGCTAACAGAACTAGCCATGTTGTGACATGGAGCCTTGTTCAGTAGTTCACATAGTTAAAGCTTATAGACTGGGAAACCCCATGATGCAGTTCTGCTCTGTCCTATATGTTTGTTATGAATCAGAATAGACTTGATAGCAATACCTTTTTAAGTTTGTCATATAACTAATTGTTCTTTTTATAATTTGCATTCTATATCACTGTTCTTGATCTAACTAGATCAATTTTAAGGGAATTCAGGATTTGTAATCAAGTTTTCTAGTTTTAAGTGAAAATACATAAGGTTAGTGTAAAGTTGTTATAACCATTTCTTGCTGTTTTCCTGTTTGCAAAATTTTCCTGAAGAAATAAAACATCATCAAAATGTGGAATAGTATAATTGGAATTTAGAAGGCATTCTGAGGTCGAGGTTATCATAGTCACCTTGATAAAAAATATGAAACAGTTTTTCTTGCTTATTCCAGTAGTTGGTCAAAATAGTGTGTATATCTAAATAATTCTAGTTTTTTTCATTATTATAAAGAGAGTTTACATATTTGCAAATCATGTTAAGTAGATTTGTTGTTGTGAACACTTGAGTCAGAGAAAGTCTAACAAATAGTCCTGGCCTTAACATTCAATTCTTTAATTCAATCCTTGTATGACAGTCCCCACTAATACTAAATATATGGCTGATATTTGAAAATTTACTGAAGTTTCAAAATATATTTTCTATATTCAGGATACCCATGTTCTCTGAATAACAGAAACTTTTTTTTAATCTATAAGGAAATGTATAATTTAACTTTACTCTTGACATAATCTCTATCTCTGATTCTTTGTTTCCATTTGAAAAGTACTGAACCATTTGTCATGCTCCGGGGAATATAGAAAAGGATAGAGGCAGAATCACCTTAGATGTCTGGGAATGCATCTTATTTGACAACCTCCACGCAGGTGCTTACTTCTTTCTGCCCTCAGCTCAAGGTGGTTTGGAGGGAATTTTTCACTGAGGACATACCATTTTAGCAAGACATCCTCACAACAATAAATATTAAACTCTTATTATTTTTCTCTTGTAGTTTTCCTGAGCTATTGACCTTAAGAAACTTCCTTTTGCTGTGAAACCCAAAAGAAGTCAATGGAATGTTTGGAATGTTTGCTAAATTTTGTATGACTTTAAAATCCATGTAACATATAATATGACTTTTGATTTATCATATATATTTTCTTTGCATATTAAGTTAATCATACTTATTTTTACATAAGATTTATAAAATATGTGACATTCAGGTGTATTGTATTGAGATTTAAAAAATCTAAAAGAGCTTTATGTTCATTCCTAAATTGGTTTAGAGAACTCCCTCACATGAGTAGAAGAACAAATTTCTCACCATCAGTTGCTATAGGCTTCTCACTTTCCTCAAGAAATCATCTAAAAATGAAAGTTCCCATGAATTAGATGTTCATTGAACAATTGTCTTATTTTAATTAAGATTATCCTTGAATATTCTAGATAAGAATTATTATTCTTTTTTCCACAAGTAGCTATATTCAAAATTTACTTATTTTATTTTTTTGGGGGGGGCTACATTTTTAAAAATTTCTAATCATTTTATTGGGCGCTCCTACATCACTTTTCATCATGCATAGTTACATTTACTGTGTCAAACACCCCCACTTGCCTGTCTTCGTCAACATTCTCTTAACATCTGCCTTTCCTCTTGGGACCCTGATATGAGGCCCACTTTCTTCCCCCTCCAACCTCCCCCCCCACCCCAGTCCTCATTACTCTGCAGTCATTATTGTTTTGTCATATCTTACACTGCTCGACATCTCCCCCTGCCCACTCTTCCCTACTTCCATCCTCCAGAAAGGAGACAGTCTGCCAATCCCCATAGCTGGCTTCCTCTCTCTACTCCACCCTCCCTCCACCCATCCGGCAACTCCACTCCCACCATTGACCCTTAGTGATTTATCCACCCTGAGTTCCCTGCGTTTCCAGCTCCCATCTCCGCCAGTGCACCTCCTCCAGTCCAGCTGGAGCTGCAGGGCAGAGTTGGGTCCATGTTGTTTAGGGAAGGAAACCTTCAGGAAATAGAGGAAAGTTTTATGCTTCATTGCTACCTCACTGTCCCTAGATTGTCCCATCTCCTCCACATGACTTCCCTATCAGGGGGTGTCCAATTGCCCCCAAGTGGGCTTTGGGTCCTCACCCTGCTCTCCCCCTCATTCTTACTGATTAAATCCTTGTTCTTTGATGTTTGATGTCTGCTCCTTTTGACCCCTCGTGATCACAGAGGCGGGTGCGCTTCTTCAAGGTGGGCTTTGCTGTTTCTGCGCTGGATGGCCACTTGTTCACCTTCTAGCCTTTAAGGTCCCAGCTACTTCATCATTTGTTGGCAGGGCCCCAGCAATTTCTTTGGCTATGTCTGCCTCTACACCCTTTTGTCCTCAGCGATCATCACAGGAGGGTGGACACTTAATGATATGTTTTTGTTCTTTGATGCCTGATAGCCTGGTTCTTTCCATTCCTCATGGTCGCACAGGCTGGTGTACTTCTTCTATGGTAGGCCTTTGAGGCCTCAGGCATTATGTCTTCCTAGCAGGGTACCATTAGCCATCTTCACCACTCTTTCTACTGTCCTCACTTGTCCTCAGTGATCATTTCAGAAAAGTGCATACACATTAGTATTGGTTTTTCCCTTGTTTGATGCCTGACACCTGATCCTTTTGACTCTTCTCGGCCACACTGGCTGGTGTGCTGCTTCTGTGTGGACTTGGGTACTTCTCGGCTAGTTGGCTATTTATCTTCAGACTTTGAGACCCCAGACTGTATATCTTTGATTCTGGGTGCCATTCGTTTTCTTCACCGGATTTGCTTATACACCTATTTGACTTCAGTGATCATATTGGGCCGGTGAGCTTCAGGGCCGGATTCATAGGACAAAGTGTTCTTGCATTGAGGGAGTACTGGGTGGGGGCCCAAGATCCAACTGCTGCCTTAGTACTAAGTCTATAACTATGTGTTCCTGAATTTATTCCCACCTTTGCATAGATAATTATTTTTACATACATAGAAGAGTGTGCTTAGACCTCTACAAGTGCTCTTTGCCTTCTCATTCCTTCCTCTATTTCCTTCTACCTTCCTCCTGTCCCTCTTTTTGTGGTAAGTCTTCATTTGCGTTTCATAACTTAGAATTATTATTCTTAGCAAATTCTTGGAATGTAGCAAATAATTGTGTTTCCTAGGCCAATTCATTAAAATCAAATATAAAATATCATGATAAATCTGCTTTAAGCCTAAAAGTGGCTCTAAGTTTACATATATATCAGACAGTACTCCCCAGGGATAAAGAGGGAGAGGGAAAAGAAGAGGGTCAGAGATTATATGAGAAGGGAGAATGGAGAAAGATTTCTAGTCTCCCATCACTTTAGAAGCTAAAAAGTTTGAAATCTGTGTGGTGGATTGGCTGTCTTGAAACAAAATGAATATCAAGGTTACAGCTTTTATTCTGAAATATACAAGACTGGTTCACAGGTCCAAAACATAGAAAGGATTTCTGCTACAGACTTTTGGCAGAATTTCTTCTTGTCCCAGAAATATCCGTGTGAGTTATCAAGGTCTTCAATCAAAAGCCATTTTCTTTTAAAAATAAATGATTTTGTGTTGTTCAAATCTATAAAACACTTTCACAAGAACATCTGGATTAGTGGTGACCAATCAATTACATTTTATAGCATTTCTAAGGTGACATATAAAAAACAATCACCGAGGCTGAGCCCTGGTGGCGCAGTGGTTGAGTGCGGGACTGCAGCCCAAGGGTTGACGGTTCAAATCCAGCAGCAGCTCTTCAGGCACAAGGCTGGGCTTTCTACTCCCACCAGGGCAGTGATGCCACACACAAATGAACAAAAAACAAAAAACAATCACCACATGATCCAAAAGTTTAAATCTAGGCTGTAGAATAGAGATGCATTCCAAATTCCATGTGTACTGGCATGACTCAGACCCTTCAGAAAAGCAGGATTTGAAGTTCTTTAAGTACAGACTGAACTAAACTTTGCCTCAGAATTAAGAAACCATTTCCTCTCTATTTCCACTTGCAGAATCAGGCCATGAGGAGGGACTTGACAAGGTCATTCTTCTCATCTTTGACCGGGGTGATGCTCTCTGATGAACGAATGCCTTTGGAAAATACTTTTACAAGACCTATAATTACTTTATTAGGATTTCAAAGTAGAGCAAAATCTCAATGTAACAAATTCTCTCGATGTCTAAGATCATAGTGCTCTGAATGCTTCCAAATTCTAACTGTGCAGTGAGGGGACACATCATACACTGTCTGATATGACAAAATAATGATAATTTGCAAATTATTAATGGTTCATTGGGGAGAAGGAGTTGGGAAGCAGGGAAAATATGGCGAGCTGATGCCAGGGACTTATGTAGAAGAAGGATAATTTGAGAATGATGATGGCAACAAATGTGCAAATATGGTCTGCATACAATTGATGTATGTATTGATCATGTTAAGAGTTATATGAGCCCACAATAAAATTATTTTTTAATGTCATTTAGCATTTTAATCTGAAATAGATTTTACTAAATTCTATCTAAAAGTCATGGGGAAATCATTGGGTAGATTATTTTCTCTGTATCTAGTGATCTAAAAGGTAATATATATATTTCCCCCAATAATGAAACAAGGAGTGGAAGGGCTAAACATATTTCTAGTACTAAATTCAGAAAGTGCTGATGATGTACAATTGGCAGAATATCAGTTTTAGAAAACGTGACATCCTACCTCAACAGGGCACTTTATTATGCTTTGTTGCCTAAATTATTTACCTTTGCCATTTCTGGTTCCTGGAATGGCATTTCTCTAACTTTTAGAATCTGCTAGGTCTAGCATCAATGTCTTATAAGCAGTAGTCATTGCATGTCTCCTTACCAAAACAGAAATCTCATCCTTTCATTAAGTAGCTTAAATGTAGATATATAAAATAAAGAGACAAATCTCTTGACCAAAAAAGTGCTAATAAACTTAAAAACACACACCTAAACGAAGACACTGTCTAGAATTGATCCTATCCACCTATAGATTTCTCAACAATGAAACTTTATGTAAGACTACTGCTTCATCTTTCCTGTGCCTGGTTCCTGGTGAGTTCAAATCACAGACCTTCTGGTTAGCAGGCCAGTATTTATGTATAAGGTCATCTCAAAATAACCTACTTAAAATCACAACAAACAAATAAAAGCCACTTCCATCCAGTTGATAGCCACACAAAGTGAGTATATTCTCATCTACTACTGGAAATCTATCAATGGATTACTGGGAGCATAATCAGATAAAATAAAGGGAAGGGTTTATACAACATCTGATACATGCAAAGTATTAAGTTGTGTTAATTATCTAGTACTGAAGAAATGGGGGGGAATCACATCTGATCTCACTACACGACTACACGAAGGAGCAGGAGAATTCAGCTACATACCAGTCCCACACACAGGGGTCTGACATCCTCCACCTCCACTGTTCTTTGACGCTGTTCTGAAAACAACTGAGCTTCTCATGATGCTACTTTTCTGTTGAGTTTGATAAAATATTGCAATGACTACACAGAACTCATAGAAAATATTCACAATTATGGTGGTTTATTAGGTAATTGAAAATGTTATTACAAGTTAGGATCAGAAAGCTATAAGGATAAGCCTTTTTCCCAGAGATGCACTCCTTCCCAGCTAATAAACTCATGGCTGCTTAGCTTCTGCCTTGATCTCTGGGCCAGTATCTTACTGTTTTTTTCTGATGATCTAGGAGCTGCCCTATGGATCTTAAACACATTTGTCTAATGTCACCTCTTTATTGCTGGTTCTTGAACTCTTTCTGTTTGAATGTAGATAGTTCTCTTATATCCAGAGGAATGGCAAAATGGATCAATCTTTGAGTCAGAGTCTTATATACCTTGTTTACTTGTTCCCACAACATTGGATATAAATCAACAAGATTATGGATTGAACAGGTTTAACAAATAATTTGATTTCACTTCAAGTACCATAGAAGAACTTCAGCACCAGTACACCCATTAGTCCTGTTGAGTGACTCTGAAGTTTTGGTGATGCGGGGAAATATACCACAGACCTTTCAAGGACCCATAGAGTCACAATGTTGAACTATTTCAGAAAACTTTTACAAGCCAAGAGAGATTTAGAAGAAGGAACGTAATTTTTTTAAATGCTACTGCTACCTTACTTACAGTAGTGTGACATGTTCTACAGAATGCATAGCATGAGTGGAGAAGAGCTGCCTCCTTAATGCAGAGTCTAGCACACTGTCCCGTATGGAGGTAAGGGTTTGCTGCTGGAGTATTCCTCCAAAAGAAGGAAAATAGCTGAAAATATCCATGAATCTTCAGAAAATGGAATACAGGAAATGGAAACCTATTGAAGTTGGAAGTCATAAGAAATGAAATGGAAAATATACAGATTTATACCTTGGGCTGCAAATAACTGATGTGGTGAATTTTGAGTCGGAGGGTCAAATGGCTTATTATATAGAGAATTAGAAATTGAAGTGGCATCAGGTCAAATTCACTGTCAACACACTATATCTAGATCTATATTAAATGCTAATATACATTCCCAAACTTATTTGAACTACTGCCTCTTATTAGGAAAAAAAATATCCACTGGTCTCCTGATAATTAAAATGTTTGTGATGTAGCCCATCATCTAGGACAAAGTGTAGTTATCTGTGTGTGTGAAACCTTCCTGGGTCTTCCCAGCAACCCCTAAGGACAAGATAATCCATTTATGTAAATGCTAAACTCTTATTTTCTCTGAAAGCATAGAATTCCATATCGAAGAAGACCAGCTACTATAACTGCTATTCAAATTTACACAAAACTACTACATTAAGTGATTTTCAAATGAGGAAACATACAAATTTTTATTGGGTGAAATTGCGCAAAAATGCCACTAAGAGGCTTTGATAGCTATAGCTGATTGGAATGTAAAAATTGGAAAAGAGGAGTGACAATTTAAAAATATATACATGATAATGCAAGAACTGCTGGAGACTGCATGATAGGATTTTTCAACACCAACATCTTCATTGAAAACATGTTTTCTCCATTTTTTTACATCAATGACCATTATACACTTATATTTTATCAAATGGGAACATGGTAATTAATAGATCACTTTTCACGTCTGTGAGAAGATACACGGTAAGGTCAATATAATGACTGATAACAAGGCTAGTGTCCAAATGACTAACAGACCATCGATTGCTCTTATACAATTTCAGGTTGAAGACAAAGAATATGAAAAGTACCTCACAAGAGCCATAGCATGATGTACTAGGTCTAATTGACAAGATAAACAAATCCAGTGACACTCATGTATGCTTAAGAAAGAGTTTTATATCAATAAATAATTATGTATCAAGAAAGCAACACAGCCTCCTTCAATTCAAATTCATAAATCTGATAGGCATCAATATGTCCCTCTTCTGACTCTTAAAACTACATGCAGTGATTCAGCATTCAGGAAGATCACTGTTGGTTTGTCCAAAATCCCAAGAATCCAATGGTGGTGGGCACATCCTCAGGGCTTTGCCACAAGGAGGGCAAACTCAGGCTGTGGCCTGATTGACAGCCTAAATTCCACCCCTATGCTTTTACAGATCTTCAAATTGAAAAGAAGTTTTGTGATTTCCACACATGCCTTTCAGTATACCCCAGCTGAAAGGAGAACACAGCTCAAGAATAGATTGGACTCCTCAAATTATAAGGACCAAAGATGAGAGGAGATTCAAGATGGCATCAAGGATGTCATACTTGCAGAAAGGAAAAAAAAGCCACTAAAATAAATAAGACCTAAATGACTTTTAGAAAAGATTCTGAAGCTTGCTCTAAAGAAATTAAAGTAGCCGGAAATGATGAAGCAAAGAATGAACAGAAAATTTCAGAAAACAACTAAAGACAATGTAAAATATTATAAGGGAATATATGAAGACTTGGAGCTGGAAAGTCAAAAAGAAAACTATGTGCAGCAATCCTTATGCTAACAAATTCAAGAAAAATCCAAGTTAAGATACAAGAATCTTTTAAAAAGGTGGATAATACACAGGATTATTGTATAATAAATAATTCATCATGGTGCAACCATTTTAAGAAGTAGCGTAAAATCAATTCCACATCATTTTGAAGAAAAATGTCCAAGCCTCACTGAAGGCATTTGCAGAGAGTTATAGAAATCGACTAAAATCCAACTGAAAGATGTCAACAATGCTGGAAGTATTTCATGCAATGCTGCAAGTATTTCATGCAATACTGAAAGTACTTACCAGTCTTTGACAATGTATTTGAAATACACTTAATTGGTAAGCTAACTAAAAGTTATTCATATATGCTCATTCAAAAAAAGGTGATCAAGTGCAGAAATTATTTAATATTATAATTAATAAACAACTAACAACTAACATAACATAACATAACAATAAACATAAACAACTAATATTTTACTGAAAATATTTTAAATGGCTACAGTCATAATAAGAAATTGCCAGAAAATCAATTTGTTTTTAGAAGAGGATATACAATGAGAGCTCTTTGTTGCCTTCAAATAGAAACAGGAGGCATTGGAATGATATTTGTTTGAGTTTGAATGTCTATGTGATGACATTAAACTATGTAGATCACTTGCTATGAATATCATTAAGAAAAGCTGAGTAACATATAACTCATTCTTGGGAGAATTTGTACATAGATAAGAAGTCATTTGCTTAAATATAACACGGGAATGTCGATTGTTTAGATATCAGGAAAAGTATGAGCCAGGATTTTACACTTTTGGTCCATATTCAATCTATATACCATTTTTCCCCCAGAGAAATTAAACTATATAAAGAAGAATACAGCATCTGGAGGAAGGCCTTTTAACATCTTCTGATAACTGTCCCACAATCTTGCTTGTTGAAATCAAAGAGGACTTAAAATATTTCCTGATAAAGGTCAAAAACCACTTAATGCAAATAAAATAAAATGCTCACACCTGACCAATAAACATCACGGAGATAAGGGAAGCAAAATATATTGACCCTATTAGGGTTTTGCTTTACTTGTAACCACAGTTAACTGCTCATGGAAAAATTAGTCAATGTAACATAGTCAATGTATCATGTATCTTATTTTTAAGTCTGGTAGATTTTCTGTAAAAGACACTAAAGTTGTAGGGAATCAAAATATTGCCATGTGGACAGAGATATACCTGACCTAAGACACAGCAGTTTCTTCATTTGCCTTATAAGCAAAAAAACAAGAAAAGTGGAGGAGTTGATATGCTTGTATTATGGCGTTGTTTAAGAATATTGCAATCACTATCGACTGGCAGAGGAGCTAACAACTCTGTCTTGGAAGAAGTATGCTATAAGACTCATTAGAAGAGAGGATATCCATACTCCCTTTGATGTTCTTTGAACATGTTCTATAGAAAGACAAATCCTTAAAGATGGACACACTGTTGGTTTAAGTAAGGAATGATAAAAAAGAAGCAATATTAAAAGAGATGAATTGATACAGTGGTTGTAAAATTGGGTTCAGACACAATAGTGATGGTTAGGATGGGACTTATCTGGGCAGAGTCTAGCTCTGTCGTACATAGGGCCCATGAGATGGAACCAACCACCTGAGACATGTGGTGTATTTGAGATGGAGTCAATTCTCTGATCCCTACCAACAATGTAGTGAAGCGGGGGAATTTCAACTCCTAACCCATCAGTCAGTAGTCTGAACCCAACAGTGAATCTGTGAGGTAATTATGGTCTGATCTGCTTCCATAATGAATAAATAGCCTTGGAACTCTGAAAAAATTCTATCTTAATGATGTGCTGTGGACCAGACTCCTCTGAATTAGCAACATTTTAAATTTGTGGCTGTTGTTGCTATAGTTTATCAGATTGTTTTTAATTCATATTTGAGTTAAATATAGATATTTACCCGCCTACTATCAACATATTTATTTAATGAAAGATATTCATAGGCTTTTCATCTACAAAGAAAATAAGTTTTGCAGCTATAAAGTGGCTCTCTCTTTCTAAATACATACACAAAAACAAACAAACAAACAAGACAAAGGAAATGAAAATCCCCACTGCCATCAAGCCAAGGTTGACTCAGAGAAGCCCTATAAGACAAAGAAGAAAAGTCGTACAACACTTCTAAGGCGCTGGATAGATCTAAACAAGACTGCCATTGATCTCTTCTGACGTGCATTCAGAGATTGTCATTGCCAACTTTCTGTTCATAACTAAACACATAGGCTTGTATAACCAGATATATTTTTCTGAGTGATAATGTGAGTAACGGAATGTAGTAGGTTTCTGGTGACACAAGACAAATGCCGGTTGCTCGAGCCCATCAGTGGGCCCACAGGAGAAATCAACTGGCAAGGTGCTCCTGAAAAAAAAAAAATTCCATCTCTGATGCAGTTTTCCTTTGTCATATTGGATTTCCATAGATTAGACTCAATTTCACAGTACAAAATAACATAACTTTTCAAACTAGATACATGTACTAGCCTCAGAATCACCAAGGAGTCTTAGTGGCAACCAGGTTAGTAGTTGAATTGTCATCTGCATGATCTATAGTTTGAGGCCACCACCAGTTCCTCAGAAGTATGAGGACTTTGTACACCAGGAAACATGTACAGTATGAGAAACCCACAAGGGGTCACTCTGAGTCAGCCTTCACTGGACGGTAGGGAGCTTGGGGTTTCTTGCTGTTGCTGCTGTTGTTACAATCACTGATTCTATAGCCTCAACTCCTCTTTATTACTGTGAACATTTTGTCTATAATAATTACTTAACCTTGAGTGGAATCTGTATTTATTAACATTTGACTATATTTGCAAACACTCTAGAAATTACACCACTGCCCCCCCGCCAAAAAAGACTCCCACCAGACTAATTAGTTCATCAATTCAATCATTTAAATTAAGCCAGGAATTAAAAATCCTAATGAAAAGCACTTCAGGATCACGGGTACTATCCAAGGTCCTGAAAATGCATTACTAAAAAGAATCCAATCTGTGTAAAGCTTACACTCCGAAATATGTCATTAGGTGCTCTGATGGCCAATTGGGACAGTCTGGCAGGTTCTGACTTGCCATAATCTGTGCAGAGATGGTCACAGTTTTTGAATCATTTAGCTTGCTTCACTGACTGTCTAGGACAGGGTTGCTCATTATGGATAGAAATTAGATTGTCTTCCACACCACCACCACCACCAAGGTGAATATTCCTGTTCCTATTTCACATGAGAATCAATTCTTAATCTAGTCTTTTTTTCACAGAATAATTTGTATATAAATATTTTATCTTTATTTACCTAAACTATTGACAAGAATATACCATTATCATCTGATGTGCAGAGTGAAAAAAAAGTCTTGCTTCCAAAAAAAATTGTCTAGACAATTCAATAGAGAGTGTTCTCTGATAAACCAAAATATTATTTTCCCCTTCTCTTATCCATTGCATAATAATCATTTGGTAGCAATCTCTATGCTCTTCATTTGACCTTACTTTATAACATGGACATTCTAAAGCAGTCATACCCTATTTTCTCTAGATAGAATTTACAGTTCAAAATGGACTTGAAGCTTTGTGAACGATCCAAAATCTAATACAGTAGGATTACTATTTTAAGAGAATCATGAGAAAGTTTGAATTCAACCTTGTAGAGATATTGTCTGTTTTCCTCCATCCTTGTGGGCTAGGTTAGCAGACACACTTTTATGTTATACTTTCTTTTAAAGTGCTCAGTAAAGGTATACACTGTAAACGTAAAAAAGTTTTCAAGTATTACAGTTTCTTTCGTGTGGTCAGTACTTTTTTCTTTGCAAACAGTTTCAGTATTATTTATAATGAGTTGAAACCAAAATAGAAAGCTAATATAATTGTAATATATTTCCACCTGGTAGAATTTCCATCCTTCTCATGCTCATTTTAGATGTTCATTCTTTTATATCATTGCATTCTTCCTGTTAAGCACATATCTGACCCAAACAGTTAAAAGCTTGTCAGAAGATACCCCTCCTCACCTCCACCCCTATGCTTCAGGCTGCACCTGTTTTGATTTCTAAATTTTCTGCATTTTTGGTGGATATTGTGTTGTTTGGCAACTGTTGGTTCATTGTAGAGTGTATATCAGAGGTGCTATCTCAATGGAGGTCACTCCTTTGAAGCTGTGCTATGTGATTTTCCATTTTTTGGTACATGAAAGTCAGGATTGATGAACCTGTAGTGACAGCAAGTAGAGTGAAGAGTTCAAGGGAAGGAGGCACCGTGGTGTTGCTGAGGTAAAAGATTATAGTTCAGGAAATTGTGGGAGGAGTTCTACTTTTTCATACAGAGGTGCCATGAGTCAGAATCCAGCGAACAATACATCATAACAGCACAGAATCATGTCAATGATTTTATTGAGTATTTGATACACCTGAAGCCTTTTCTAAAAAATGGCTTGAATAAAAATGTTAGTTTTTTTAGCCTTTGTGATGCTATCAGGTAAACTTTAATCTGCTAACTACAAGGTCAGGTATTCAACCTCTTTCCAGGGGGAAAAAAGGAGGCAATCTGCTCCAGTAAAGAAGGTCATAATAACTCAGAGTGGGTTAAGCTTTTTGGTTTTGGCTTTTTTTGTTGCTTTTTTGAGGAAAAAATCAACATTTGGACCTTAGAATATCAGAAGTTGGCATAGATTTTTTGCTTACTTTACAAATAATATACAAGATCAAAGAAGACTTGAGGAAAAATAGTTTTTCTGTCACAGGTTTTTAGTATTATCAGGCTAATTATAAGAAGCCTTCATTTTAAAAATAGCAACATTACTGGAGGTAATTTTACAAATGTAGCTAGAATCACAGGCGTGATGAAACAGCAAAAGGAAATGAAATATTAAATCATAAAGGGGACTTAGAAAGCATGTAGGGATTTTCTTAGGTACAGAAACACCTCTGTGCCTTTTCCTATGCTCTCCCATACCTTAATGAGCTTTAAAATGAATATATTGAAAATTTGTTAACATTTTTGTTGGTATTTATCTACTTGGCATTTCCTTAATTTTGATATTGTTTTCCTATTAAAGAAAGACAACACAAATGACTTGAGGGATACGCGTATGCAATGAATTACTTGATAAAATGGTTCCTAAACAACACTACCAATTGTTCTGAAAAAGATCACACACAAAACATCCTGGAAAAGTGGAAAAAATTGCAGGACAAACTCAAAAAACAAGCAGAAAAGAAATTAGGCTTGTGGGTCAGATAAAGACTATTCA
Organism: Nesogale talazaci; assembly: GCA_004026705.1. Taxonomy (NCBI): domain Eukaryota; kingdom Metazoa; phylum Chordata; class Mammalia; order Afrosoricida; family Tenrecidae; genus Nesogale; species Nesogale talazaci. The sequence continues at coordinate 87,233 of PVJH01003022.1, read as the reverse complement.
AATCTCGAGCAGGATGGTCCTTGGTAACCCTTCAGGTCTGATGCTGAACTCGCCCCACTCACTTAAGTGTAAGTAAATGATAGGTCCCTAAGGGGAATAATAGTGAGGTACATAGATCTTAGAATAGTCAATCGCTTGACATCAAGGGGAGAGTATTCAGGCAAAGACAAAGTTCAAATGGTTAGGAAAGCAGGAATTGATGCAAAAAGTGCCAGGAGGAAATGACATGGATGGCACATTGAAGAGATTGAAATGGATGAGATGAAATAAAATGTGTAAGGATTGTCTAGAGTGAAGCAATAAACCTTAATCCAATGCATAATAAAATTTAAAACAGATAAAATGATCTCGAAAGGTTAAGACAATTAACAAGACAAAAAAGGATAATCTTATCTTGAAACAACCAAAATCATAAAACAACTGACCCGTAGGCGGGTTTCTCTGTATAAAAGATAACAGGCAGAGAACTTTGGACAATCCTTGGGACAGACACTTGCACATTACAGACTTTAGTCTGTCTGTCTGCAATCAATTCCCCATCCAGTAATTAACAGACTTGCAGTAGACCCAGTATAAAACATTGACCTGATATTTGACATATACCTTTCTGTATCACATAAAGAATATTTAACAAAGGAAACTTGTAAGCAAGCATAATACTACCTAGCTGAACAGGAAAAAATAGCTTCTTTAAATAAGGGAGTAATTTATTTTAAAATACCTCAAAATTGATATTTGCTTTTAAGTCTTTGTCTTTGTTTTTAATTAACCCATGTACCATGATGCATAGGACACAGACAAGTAGTTATCAGTTATACACACATATACACATACATATATATATTACATATATAAATTATATATATTACACATATAAATTATGTATATAATTTCATATATATAAAAGATCTACACTTTAGAGCATAGTTTTTTATCAATTAGCTTCCAAAAATCTACTTGCTTGCAACTTTTGAGGGGAAATAACCTAACTTGTAATTTCCCATGTTTTTCCCCCATAATTCCAAGATATAAAAACTTGAAAATTTCTGGCATCACACTTATTTCAATATATCAAAATTTACTTAAAAATATTTTAAGAGGCAAAAATGCTCAGGCATTTCATATAAGTTATTATAAATTTTTATGTGTATAAAATATAATAGTCTATCTCTCCCCCTTTTGTATTATTATATAGCTTTCTATTAAAGATTTATCTCCCAGGGCATTGTAACATTTTCATAGCTCCATTTACAATTTGTCTAGAGAAAAATTTCTTTTTCCCTCTGCTTGGTTAACATGACAAATTTTAAGAAAAATGGAAAGCAAAACTTAGAATACTTTGAGATCCATTTTTCCAATAATAGCATTATATTATTTTTCTTTTTCAGACTACCTGTGCAGAAAATAAAAATAAAGATTGCTATGTAAATTTTGAATAATTATGCTTTTGTTTCTTTCTTCCACACTCTGTTTATCACCCACAACTGGATGCTTCTTACTTTGCTACAAGTTTGTGAGGAAGGGAACTAATGTCAAGTCAAATGACAAGGACATGATTAACTGAAAAAGAAACATCAGTGTAGCACTCCATTCATGTGCTCATTATTTCTTAATAAAATGTCTTTAAGAAAACCACTATTCCTCTAGTAACCTGGATAAATGCAGCCTTTATTTGCTTCCCTGAACAAATTTCATTTTAAAGTGATGATATATCAAAACCATTTTTCATTGTAATGAAATCATCATGAGGTAAACAGCATTTGAAAAAGTATGCTATAAAGATATTTTCTCTACTATTTCCATTGGAATGCAAAGAGACAAATAAAATTGTGTAGCAGGACAGTTTCTCATTTCTCCGATAGTCATATTTCCCTGCTTCAGAATTAAGTCATAACTTCATAGTTATTTAACAATTCATTCAGGATCCCTCTTTATTTGCAGATAATTCATATACAAATACATTTTGATGTTTAAGGTTAAACAAGCTCTCGGTCTGCTCCTCAGATTTGTTCCTCATATCTCTTGAATTTTCTAGAAGACAATAGTATTACTAACACCTGAAGGTTAGCCTTCCATGTTGGCAGAGAATTTGACCAAGCAGTATGCTGTAGATATTGTAGTTTACTAGAGGGTGAAACAGAGGAACAGTTTTCCATTCTATCTATCAATCATCTATCTATCTATCATCTATCCAACTATATCTAAATATTTATGTTAAAATATTGATCAATTTATTAAACTATCATCTATTAATCTACCTATATATCTGCCTATATACATACTTATTTTATAATTTATCTTTATTCAATAACATCTCAAGTAGCTATTTCACCTTCTTGCCTGTATATCCGGTCTTTAGATTTATTCACCAATTTGCTTCTTATCATTTAACTTCTAACATGGAGGACTATCTCCTTATGCTTGTAGCAGTGTTTTGTGCTAATGTTTCACATCTTATTTGAAGTCTGTTCCTTCATCAGTTATAAAATTACCCCTCTGCTTAAGAGCATATCTTTATAATTTTTTTCTGCTTAAAAGGATAACTTGCTAATGTGTAGATTAATAATGTGCATATAAAATAATGAACTATACAAAATATCTCTAACATGTGCATCCCGTATTCAATAAATAAATATTATCACCCAATATTGGGATTCCAGTTGTCATGATCTTATAATTCAGCTACTACACAACTTATTTTCTTGAGTATAGTTACTAACAAATTATCTCTATTCCACGTGAGAAATTGCCAGGTATGACCCTGCTATTAATTTTACATGTGGTAAAAAGTTGGGGTTTTCTATTTCCTTAAAGATTTAAGTCTGAAAAAAAATGTCCTAAGTCTGATGAAAAAAAGAAAAGGTGGGAAAAAAACAGGGAAACTGATGGAGCATTTCTATCTCATCCTACAGAGTCAGAATTGAAGAATTGATGCAATTACAGGGAGTAGTTCTTGTAGTTATTAGACTTACATGTTCTTTTTCCCTTTTAAAAAATATATATACATATATAACTTGTTTTATATGTATAAAAAGCTGACATCATAAATTTTAGGTCTAAAGGGCATCTACAGTGCATTATACAAGGTTATTAGCCCACTGAAAAATGAAGAAACTATTTCCACAGAAATTTATACATATAGTTAAATGAGATGAGACATTATTAGATTGATATAGCCAGAAATTAAATAATTCTAGATGAAATCATACCAGAACAAAATAAAGTATATTTATCAAATCTCTCACTTATAGGAATTCAGGGGGGACATTTACCTAAGCCAACATTATGAGAAAACTTCCTGGGCTAAATCCTATGTATTTAATATTTAAGTAATCACTAGAGAGAATTCAATTTTAGGTATGTTGAAATGTGAAAAAAATATTGAAACTGTTGTGCTGAATTTTAAGCATGCTCTTAATTTGGAAGCTGTGAAGCGCAGGAGACAATAACGGGACATATACCCTCTTACTTGCCTGAATAGTCAGAGAATCATTGTCATTTCGTCAACTCGCAGACAAGGTAGACCTGCCCTCTGCAGGCTTCTGACACTGAACTCCTTAGAAAGGAGTTCTCCTGAGGATTGACTGATGCTTTCAAACTGTTGACCTTGTTAAGGGCTTAACACAGGACCTACTACACTTTCAGGATTCCTGCAGACAGAGATTGAATATTTGATTAAATAGTTCTCTTGTTTCCATGCAACTCTACACACACTGGGAGTCTATGCTTGCGAGGTAAAACAAGATAATATCATAACTCTTGAGTTTGTATTCTGAAATATGGAGAATCTTCTTTGGCAATAAAAATTAGCATAGAACAATTTGATAGAACTATATTTGAATAAAAATTCCCAAGCTAGCAGTTGCTACAGTCTTTCCAATGGGAGAAAGATTTCCAATCATCCATCATTTTGTTTTGCTTTTTGGGGGGCATCACTGCCTTCAGGTGGTGGGAGTAGGAGGCCCAGCGTTTGCTCTGTGGAGCTGGAATCAAACCTCCATCCCATTGGGCCGCAGTCTCGTGCACAACCACTACACCACCGGGCCTCAGCTCTTCATCCACCATTTTTTAAGAACTACATTTGTTAAAATGAATTTTGCAAAAAATGAAGGCTAGACTTATAGTTGTGCAAGACTATTGTTGCTTCTTAAAGCTGTGGCTACCTCTGAATATGACACACCCTGGTGGCATTTTGAGTACCAGGTGGGACTGGTAACTGAGAGAACAGCAGTCCCCAGACATCAGCCGCTCTGCAGAAGGAATCCAAAGGGTCAATTCTCCCCTCTCCTATAGGGCACTAGGTGTTTGAATCAACTCAATGATCCTGAGTGTGCAGTTTTGGATATAAGCTTTTAAATTGTTTAGAACAAATTTAAGAAATTGCATTGTTTGGTGAAATTAGTACAATGACAATGTAATAATGCAGAAAATCACATTCAGTGTTTTCTCTTTCAAGGGACAATAATGAAACAGATGCTCAGAAACACATATGCCTGTATGTGTATCGTGAGTGTGTATGTATATACAATTCTGAGGATAATGACAATTGTGTTGTTTTCCTTGTTAGAAATTAGGACAGTAAAGAAGAAAGAAAACGCAAAGTTTAAAATTCCATGGAAGGGATTGAGAAAGAGAAACATATTTAGAATTGAGTTTATAAATAGAGATGAATTTGTTTTTATTGCTTTCAATAGAATACTTATAGTAAACATTCATGTTGTATACATCATGAGGAAAGCTAAATTAGTTGCCAATTAGCTATTGCTGCTCCAAGGGATAATAAAATATATGTTGCAGAGAGCCTCTGGTTACAACATTCCCTCCGATCGATAAATACAAAACCAGGCTTCAAGTGTATTTCAGTCTTAAAACACCTTATTCAAGATGAATTTTAAACTGTACATTGAACTCATTGAGAGCAGTGCATATTTGGTTGAATGGAACTTATATGCATAGTTTTACTGTAAGTCTTAGTGCATGCTTATTAAGCTTAAGAATGTTAGGCAGTTTCAGGACTCTACACTCAAGGCAAGTTTCAAAGAAAAGAAAATTGCAAACTAAGAGCAAAAATGATTAGAAAATAGAACACTAAATATTACACAGAAAGAGGCTACCTTTAATGTAAGCCCTGAAATAAGCAAACAAAACTTTACTCGCTTGAACTCAGTTGAGAACCTTTTTAAGACTGTTAGGTGATCCCAAATAATATCTCTCGTATTATACATAGCATTGTACTCTAAGAAATTTGAATTTGTTAAATTCAGAAAGAGAAGGAGTTATTAAAAAGTTCTGTTTCTACTATAGTAGGGTTAATTTCATTTTGGAAAGTGACATAGAATACTTCTTTTACTTGGTCAAGGGACTCTAATTCTGTAATAACTTAAATAGCACCTTTTTACGTGTGTGCATAATTTCTCAATTTTTGTCATTTTCACATCATATATTTTGACTTCTCTTTCTTGCTTATAAATATACTATAAAGCATGGCAATCCTAACCCCATCCAACTTCTCTCATTAGATCTATAATCTTAAAGAGTAGAGCAAGTATTGCACTTTGCATTTTTTTTATTACTTTTTACCATAAACACACTTTTGCAATCACTTCATTATGAGTTTAATTTGGTGTTCTTTCTTAAGAAGCTGTGTCAACACTCTCAGGAAAATAACATAGGTCAGAAATATATTGTGAATGGTTCACTTTTTAACTCAGTTGCTTGGCACATGCTTGTCTGCTCCTCATTGCCATCATGGCAGCGCCGACTCAGAGGGCGCTGTGGGGGTTTCTGAGACTGTAACAGTTTCCCCCCACTGAGCTGGTGATTTTGAACAGTTTCCTACATGGATTGCAGCCCAACATGTAGCCCAACACTAAACCACCAGAGCTTCACATTTGTTCCATGTTGCTGTTAATTGTTCAGTTTTCTCGTGGCTAATAAGTATATCACATGTGACAGCATCATAGACAATTGCTTTTGATTTGGTTTTAGTTTTTCTACAATATAATATCAGAAATATAATCTTATTGAGTTCAAGTGAAACACAGAAATGGAGACTTCCACATTCTCTTGGACTACGTTATAGTGTGTTGTGAAAATGAATCAAATTAAGGGAACCACAATCATAGAAGTCTTTCCATATATGTAATTTACTCATATACTCTCTTTTGCTTTCTAATCCTTGATGCTGGTGCTATGTGTCCTAACTGGTGTCAGACTCAGAGCGATCCTATGTTCAGAGAGGGGAATGTGGACCGGTCCCACCCCTTCTTCACAATTGTTCCTATGCTTTAGCACATTGTTGCCATCAGTGTATCTGTCCACCTCCGTGAGTCTCTAAGCCTTCCTTTCATCCAAACACAACATTTTCCTTCATACAATCCAGCGTCTCTGAATATGTTCGGGGTACAGCAGGTTGAGAGGATACAACTCTCTGATCCACCTTCTCTGATTGTAAAGCCTGCAGTGTGCTGGTGTTCTGTTTGCACAGCCATGTTATGATCCATGTACACATTCTGCAGGAGCACAGTGGAGTGCTCTCTCAGCTCTATTCTTTATACCCACAGTTTGTTAGAGTCTGCACAGTTGCAAACCTTTATATTGATAGGATCTGATAATCATCTCTGGGTTTGGAAAATATGAAGAAAACCTTATTATTTCTTGACTAAATATATGGAAATCACCAACATTTACTATCAGTTGCAAGACCACATGATTTAATAATACAGAAAATTGAACCTCCACATTATAGCAGTAAATTTTCACCTTATGTAGTCATTTATATTCAAAGTCATTAAAAATCGGGGGTATAACTACTAAAACACATACATCAGAATTAGAGTCTACCATATCAAAGAAGAAAAACATTTAAGAATATGGAGAATCACAGTTTTATATAACTTATTATTATTGTCATTGTTAGTGGTCATAGACTTATTTCAGACTCATGGCGACCATATTTACAGCAAGAGGAAATATTGTCTAGTCATGCATCAGTTTTAAGGTCGATGAGTAGGCTTAAGGCCATTGTTATAGCAATTGTCAACTGAACTCATTGAATGTTTTTTTATGGCTGACCACTGGTTACCAACATGCTGCCATTTTATAGACTTCTTTATCCATATTTTTCTTCACTTTGACTTTGGAAATAGCAGTGGATACAAGAGATGCTCCAAAACTAACAAACAGCAACCAATTACATAAAAATTATAATGCATTTGAAATAATCCACCCAGATTAATTCCATGATCAAAAGGAAACACTCCAAAAATATTAGAATTTGGAAACATGTTCCCCTTTTTTATTTCTTAAGACTCCTGCTTATTACCTGTTTCACCTTGGGTACTTTTAATGTTTTCAATTTTTTTATTGGGCAATGTAATGTATTTTAACATTGCAACATGCTAAGCAATTTCTTTTGACTATATGTCTAGGTTTTCTTATATAATAAATAAGCATGATAACAGAAAATATCTTAAATATTAGTTAAGAAAATTGATGTTTTACATATGTGAACTGCTACACTACTATAAATATCTGTAATCTAATACATTGAATTCAAATGTTAATTAATAGAAAAATTCTCGTTTTAAATATCATAATTTCCATCAAGTCATTCTGTTCATGGAAAACTTGCTTAACCTATCTAAATTCTATTTAATATAGATAATTAAAGTTTACAAGTGCATGACATATAAGTCCATGTAATGTCAAAATGTTTCATAGACTCAGTGTAGTAAAATGTTCATTATCAATATAAAGTATTTAAATATCTTGGTTAATCCTAATGTGACATTTTTGGCTTAAATTAATCACCGACCTTTCTCCCAGCATATTCATGCAGGTGACATGAACAACACATTGCCCTGTTAGCAAGAGTTCCCCCCTGGTATACCACACAGAGAGACTTCCTCTGTTCTGCCCTAATAAAGATACCAGAAGTGGATGGTGTAAGTACACTGATCTTTACACAGCTGAAGAGACTAGAAATCTGAATACAGGTGTCAGCTCTTAGTCAAGACTTTCCTGCTCCAGGACCACCATTGCTCTGCCAGTGTAATAATACATTGACTTATAAGTTGTGGTGCTGGAAGCTATGTCATTTGTATTTTAAAAGCTAGCAGGGATACCAAATATTCTCAGGTTTCAGAAGAGCTTCCAGAGTAAGAGCAGACTATGAAAAAGAAATCAGATCCATACTTCAGGAAAATAGTCTGTAAAAACCTAATGGATAGTATTGAAATATTGAGACAAGCCAGTATGATTTCGCTGAAGATCATTCAACAATGGTTGCCACAGTACATTTTACAAGCCCAATTACTACTGTGTGAGCACATACTGAGCTATATGGAATGGAAGCAGCACATTGTTAGCGAGAGTGCCAGAAGATTGGTCCCTTGTGTTGAAAGGTACTAGAGATGTGACCATTGAGAGTTGCATAGTGAAAGTGGAATATACTGCAGTGAAATGAATGGACTATGCTGGTGGGAGGACAGCTTCTGGGAGTTGATAGTGTACATCTCAGAAATATGAATGTACAAAATATGAATATAAAAAGTTAGTCTCATCATAATTGAAATGGAATATATAAAGGTCAAGGCCCTAGGATAATGAGCTAAAATGGATTGGTATTGGACATTGTGGATCACAAAATCATATGGTCTAGTATGCTGGGAATGACATAGTCTGAAGGAATGGCTTTGCATTCCTTTTGAGAAAGGACATTTCAAGGTCTAACTTAATGCACAATGCTATAATAGAATTATATCTATTTAAGCATTGACAATTATGCATTGCCAATGCATAAATTTATTATTCAAATTTATTCACTGACAATGAAAGCTAATGATGAACAAACTCAATATTTCTGTCTATGTTTACAGCAAAAATTATCAAGCACACGATCAGAAAGCATTGATAATTATTGGCAATTGGAATGCAAATTTTAGAAATAGAGGAAGGAAGAATGAATGGACATATTGCTTTGATGCTCAATATTTCATGATAGAATTCTGAAAGAACAAGATTTGGTCATAGCAAGTATCTTTCAACAGCATAAAGGGTGACTACACAGAGGCTGGTCTAGAAGGATTACCCAGAAATTAAACTGGCTACAACAGTGAGAAGAGATAAAGTAGCTGTTCTCTATCAGCAGCTGAAACCAGAGCAGGACTGACTGTGGAACAGACAACTGATTATAAATATGTAAGTTCAGGTTGAAGCTGAAAAATTTATTTTAATGTCCACAAAACCCAATATATGGACTTGAATATATCCCACTTAAATTTATGGAATGTCTCAAAAATGATCAACTACATTAATCATTAGCTAGAAGAGACATGAGTTGTTGGAAGGACATCAGCAACATCATTCATGAAGAAAGAAAAAAGTCTCTGAAAAGTTAAGGAAGAAATTTTAAAAAGCCAAAGTAAAAACAAAACCAGAATGTCAGAAGGAAATTTGAAGCTTGCTGTTAATCATAGAAAAGCTAAAGAAAATGGAAGAAATGATGAAGTAAAAGAGCTGAACAGAAAATTTCAAAGGGCAGCTTGTGAAGACAGTCAAATATTATAATGAAGTATGCAAAAACATAGTTATAAACTTCAAAACATGAGAGAATGTACAACATATCTTAAAATGAAAGATCTCAAGAAAACATATATTCCATCCTGGAGTTGCAATTATTTGTTTTATTTTTGTTTTGGGGGGGGCATCACTGCCCTCTGGTGGTCATGGGAGCTATCCAGAGCTGTTCCTGAGTGCCGCCGCTGGATTTTAACCGCCAAGCCTCTGCGGGCCACAGTCCCACACTCATCCACTTACGCCACCAGTGCTTAACCCCGTTGACATATTTAATGATTCAGAAAACATCAACAGAAATTGAGAAGAATACACAGTCATTGTGTGAAGAATCATTCCGCATTCCACCACTTCTGGAGGGAGTTTATGAGGAAGGGTCAGTGATATGAAAAGAAGATGTTGAAGATGTATTAAAAGCATAAGTTAAAAGCAAACTCCAGGAATTGATTGGATACCAATGGAAAAGTTGAAAAAAAAACAAAACTGATGATGCCCTGAAGTTGTATACCTGCTTATGGATATAAGGAAATTTAGAAAACAGCTACTTGGTAACTAATAGGAAGAGATCCATATTTGTACCGATTTCAAGGAAAGGTGACCCAGAGAATGTTCAAGTCATAGGATGATATCATGAGCATGATCTGAAAGTAAAACTTTGCTGCACATCTTCCAACAAGGTTCCAGCTGAGTACAATGATAGGAAGCTACCAAAAGTTGAAGCCAGATTCAGAAGAGGATATAACAAGGGCTATCATTGCTGATATCAGATGAATCTTGCCTGAAAGCAGAGACTATCAGAAATATGTTTACTTGTATTTCATTGATCATGCAAAAGCATTTAACTTTGTGGATCATAACAAACTGTGGACAATGTTGAATGGAATGGACATTTCAGACCATTTCATCATGTTTGTGATGATCTTTGAGCTGAACAAACAAAACAAAAAGTGTACTATTATTTACAATCAGCAAAGATGTGCATCAGACTTATTCAATCTGTATGCCGAGCAGATAATCAGAGAAGTGGATGATATGAAGAAGAATGTGACCTCATGAACACATAGAAAAGGTTGAAGTTGTCAAGGATTTTGTCTTGCTTGGATCCACAATCAGTGCACATGGAAGCAGCACCAAAATCTCAAAAGAAGATAGAGATAATTGGGAGATATGAAAATACTAATAATTTGTAATATATCAAGGGCTCATGGGATAAGGGTACCAAAGGAGGGGGGCAAGGGAGTAACTGATACTGACTCAATAGAAAGTAATTTTCTAGAAAAGACTAATGGCAACATGTGTACAAATATGCCTGATATATTTGATGTATGGATTGTTATAAGCCCCAATAAAATGATCAAAAAGATAAAGATAAAAGCTCAAATGACCTATTGGATTGGTAAATCTACTGCACAGCATCTTCTAAATGTATTGAAGAGCAAAAATATTGCTTTGAGAAGTAAAATTCACCTGACCTAAGCCATGTTTTTCTATATCACATCATTTTCACATTAAAATTGAACATTGAATGAGTAAAACAGTAGAAGAAGCATGGCATTTTAATTGCAATGATGGAGACATATTATGAAATTTGTCTCTGATAATTAGACAAACTATTCTCTGTTGCAAGAAGTAAGTTCAGAGTGCTCTTTAGATAAAAGGATGGCAATATATTGTCTTACATACTTTGATCATATTGTCTGGAGAAACCAGCTTCTAGAGAAGGTCATCATGTTTGGTAAAGTAGAATGGCATTGAAAATGAGGAAGACCTTCAACAAAATGGATTTGCGCAAGTTGCCTCAATGGGCTCCAGTGTAGAGACAGCTGTAAGAAAGGCACAGGACTGTACAGTGGTTGTTCTGTTGTGTATAGGTCACTATGGGTTGGAGTCAACTGAATGGTGTCTAACACCAGTAACAACAGCTACACATCTGAATCAAATGTCATGCTGGCTTTCTGATCTTGCCATTCATTTCAGTTAAGTGCTAAAATCATCTTCGTTATTTTGATAACACCCTCCTTTGGGAAGTTAACGTAAATCCATACATGTCTCTCGTTCCATCAATCCTGACATGCAAAGGAGAAAGGTCACTGAACTTCACAGTGATGCTAAAATTCAGGTTCTGAGAATATGCTTTTATGATTCCCCTCTCTCTCTTTTCCAACTTCTTTTAAAAAGACAGTAAGATGTTGTATAAAAAGAGTAAGAAAGTGCCAATATATTATCTTAAAAGTGACTTCTTAAGATGATGCCAATTTCAAGTTTGCATGGTTTCTCAGGACTGTTGCAGTCCTGTATCAAGGATTGCTCTCATCTCTACCATTCCAGGAAATTTGGTTTTATTAGTTTATAGGGATTTTTGTTTTTTTCTATGTTTTTCTCCCATTCATTTTTGTGACCATCTACTACTGAAAATGGTAAGTGGTAGGAGGATATAATGTTATCATCTGGTCACAATATGCATGAGATTTTGGGACATGTGGATAATTCAATATGCAAAACAATTCATACTTGATTTCCTTTTTTTCTTTTTTAAAGCTACAGATCAGTAGAGACCAATAAGTCCTTTGCTTACCTAGTCAGAGGATTGTTTGTATATTTCTTAATGTATAGTGTAGATTTAGTAATTTGTTCTTGGTCCATTGTGTCATTGGTTACTAACTATCTTGTTCCCATTCTGTGAGCTCCTTTTTCATTTTTAAAATGAAATCTTTCAATGTACACAGGTGTTTTATTATTAATAGATCCCTCTCACCTATCTTCTTCTATTCTGTGTGCTATTTTTGTTATATCTATCATTATGTTTCCTTTTCTCCACGGTTTATGATGAATCATCAGTGCTAGTCTTATTGATGTCTTAATGTACATGATATTTTTAATTTCACAATATGCAATCAAATTTTTGTCTTTGGTTTTGAACAACTTGATTAAGTTATGCCTTAAAATTTTTCTTTTGAGGTCTTTATAAATGTATATGTTCTCATCTTTTATGAAATTTAGAAATATTGCTTCATATATCTTAAAAATTCCCTCTATATCCTTTTCTCTCTCACTGCTATGAAATTCATAGTAACGGGGCTGAGCCCTGGTGGCGTAGTGGTTGTGCGCGGGACTGCGGCCCACTGGGATGGCGGTTTAATTCCAGCTCCCAGGAGCAAAGGCTGGCCCTCCTACTCCCACCACCAGGGCAGTGATGCCTAAAAAAAAAAATAAATAAATAAAATTAAAAAAAAGAAATTCATAGTAATGTAAACTATTTTTATAACATCACACATAAACCATGATTTTGTTCATTTTTTGTACTCTTTAATTTCTACTTGTTACTCAAATTCTTATGAGGGGTCTTGTGTAAGTTTGGGTTGACTAGAGAAACAAATTCATCAACACTCATTTGTATATAGGAAGAACTTCATATATAAGAGAGACTGAATACTGAGAAAATATTCCAGCCCACCCCAGATCAAATCCATAAATTCAATATTAGCCCATATGTCCAAGCCTATCTATAAATTCCTCACCAGATTCACTCAGCACAGTCCATGACATTGCATGCAGGAAGATCACAGGCCAGTGGGTGGAAAGTCTTGTGGATCAGCAGTAATGGCAGGATCTCAGTGCTGGCAGGGCCCACATGTGGTGGATCTTTCAACCCTAAGGCTCTATTCGATCTCCATGTGGCTTGTCTGCAGGAATGTTTCACGGGAAATGAGTCTATGTCGCGGCTCATAGAGCTATTTATCTCCAGTGTGATTTCCATGTTACAAGTGGGTCTAGTAAGTCCCTGGTAACACAGTGAATTGAGCTTGGGACTGCTAGCCACAAAGCTGACAGTTGGAGTCTAGCAGAATCTGTGGAGAAAACTTTCTCTGACAGCTTTCTCTGCAGTGACTTACAGTCTCAGGTACTCTAAGTAGTAATTAAACTCTATCCTATAGTGTATCTATGAGTTAATATTAAATATTAATTAAAATTAATTAATTTTTAAGATATTTATTAATTCAGTGGCAGGGTTCTCTGGGTATGGTGCTCACAAATTCATGTGAGTCTTCTATCATTATATGCACTTGTCTTCCCCTTACAAGATTCCATGATGCAATATAGCAAGGAGTGCAAGTTAGATTCCCTTCACAGTTTTCATGAGACAGCATGCTATTTTAGTACTAGTGACAGTATTTAGTATGTCTATTGAGGAGCCATGGATGTGATTTTTTTTAGCCCAAGAAAATAATGTTTCCAAAATGGATAGAGTAGAGCCTGCTGTCCACGCTTTCTTTGGTATCTCAGTAGGTAATAAGATATCAAAGGGTCTCTGTGCATTTATGATCAGACAGGGAACTGTCTAGTAATGGGCTATGTGTTGTCATACTCATGCAGTCACTAGATGAGGGCTGGAGGATTGCCTTCTAGTTGCTCTTTCTTGCTATGAGATCCTTGGAAGAGTGCACGGGGCATTATGTGAAGGGAGGTTGACCAGCTGCTTCTCAGTGGTAAGGGTGCTTTGCCAGTTCCTCTTTGGGTGTTCCAACATTCTGACTGCCACACTCTCTGTAGGGAAGTAGGTGTTTCTTCCTGTTACTGAGCAGAACAAAAACCACCTGACACAGAGTAAGAGTGTGGTGAGTGCCCCTATTGGTTATCAAGAACTGGGTACAGTGACCATGTCTGTCAATTGCTGGGGAGTGGATGCAGTAAGCACACTTGACTGTCTCTGATGGACACTCCTTGTAAAGTAAAGCAGGCAATTAGGCCTTGTGCCTATCATGGTCTAGTATAGGGAGGGTGCTCCATACATGTGATTGGGATGAGAGATGGCTAGTTGCTGCTCTAAGACTTCATTTACCATTGGACATGTTCTCTCCTAAATCTCTGACATCACCACTGGTGTCTAGTCTCATATTTGCTATCTGGATCCTTCCCTTTTTTGTGATTCCCTGGATCTCATACCTGCCTTCCTGAATGTGCTGTTTAAGTCCACTTTGTGTTCAGCTCACCTTTTACATTTCAGGTCTGTAGACATGGTATCTCTGTTGTAAAGTTCATGAAGTTCCCTTTCCATTCTCATCCGGAAATACATCTTGCATCCATTTGCCTGGCAGGATGTGGATTGTCTTGAAATATCTTCCTTTCCTACATTTTCAAGCATCACAGTGCTAAATCTAATTCTTCATCTTTCTATTTGGGGTCCAGGCTCCTAAGATTGTCAAAGGTAACCATTTCACATGATTTCTCAAGACACTTATGTAGAGGAACACTAGAGTGAGTGTGAGCTCCTCCAAAGTACATTTATGATGGTCTTTATGTTTTAGAGCCCCCCTCCCCCACAAACCATACTCACTGCCCTCTCGTCAATGTCAACTCAGAGCAAACCTACAGGACAATGTACAACTTTTCTTGTGAGCTTCAGAGATGGTAATTTATTGCCCCAGTAGAAAGCCCCAATTTTCTAGAACTAGCAGAGTAATTGATGATTTCAAATGGCATACTCTAAGAACCACAGTCGAATGATTAACTTCTGTGCAGCAGTGCTGCTCTTCTAGCTCCAGTGGTCTCCACTGGAATGGATTCCTAAAATAAGTGTCCTGACCGGTCATCTTCCCATGCATAGAGTGTAGCGCTTGGTTATTTTTCTCTTTATTCCATTATTGAATCAGAAAATTTCACTCATTTCTACTTACTCCTTAGCCAGATTATGCTTGGGATATCTTTAGTTATAAAATAGGCAACCAAAAGACTGAAGGCAAACAAATGAATAAATGTGTTGCCTTGAAAAGTTCCAATGCACTTCCTGATGGAAGGATTGTTATTTTTTTCCTAAGGAGTGACAGAGCACAGGGGACTTTGCAAAGGCAAGAAGCATATGAAAATCTACCTAGATGTCACTTCCCATATTTTAGAGTCCCAAATATTTCCTAAAGTGACTGAGAACTATATGATAAATTTCTTAATGGAGCAACCAAATTTCTCTAAATGAGGATGATCAAGTTTGAGTTTACTCAGTCATGTGTTCTTTGAATGCAGGTCATAGGATTCTTTTCAATGTGTTTTTTTTTTTTTGGTGGGGGGAGGCATCACTGCCCTCAGGTGGTGGGAGTAGGAGGCCCAGCCTTTGCTCCGTGGAGCTGGGATGGAACCTCCATCCCAGTGGGCCGCAGTCCCGCGCACAACCACTATGCCACCGGGGCTCAGCCCATAAGATTCTTTTCAAAGTCTGTCAAAAAATTCCTCTGGTCTTTACATTCAGTATTTAATTCATTGGTCATTGCCCTCAATTTCCTATTACACTAGCAGCTATCAATTCGACTTATCCATAAACAATTCCATTAACCTTTCAGTAATTGTTAGCCTTATAACCCTTGAAATTACACTGACAATTAGAGTACTTGCTCATTCAGCACTGGTAGAAGTTTCCATAACCGAGTTTCCATTGTGGCTGAGCATGTCTCTTTTCCCTTCCCGTCCACTGACGTTTCCACTTTGCCAACTGTGCAGTGAATCAGATGTTGTCTAGCCCTGAGTACCCCCTTGTTTTCCCTAGCCATTTCTTACTGCCAACTTGAAAACTCACTGTCTACTAGTTCATTCTAACTCACAGTGATCCTGTAGCGATGGAGTCGAATTCTCCCACAGAGTCTTGAGGGTTTACTGTGCATGTATATAAAAATAGTTGGGCACATCTGATGGTGTGGCTGCTGCATTCAAAGAACAGACACTTTGATCTGCAGCCCGGACTTTAAGCACTGTGCCACCTCTTACTGCTGGTGACCCTTCTGGTCGTCTGAGAAACAAGGTGATGGAACAGACAGGGAAACAAAGGAGGGTGGGAGGACAGGTCAGGAGAATCTTCATGCAGGGCTCATGGCTGTCAACGAATGAAATGGAGGGAGCTTTCCATAGAAAACTGTAATAGTGACATCAGGGACTACTGAAAAATCCTCCCCAATGTCATTCTTCTGCTCATTAAAAATACCCGCCCGTGGAGTCCTGTACTGGAGGAAAGCAATCTGCATTTAATACCATTCTCCTCCATCCAGTGATTGGCTGGGAGAAACTTGGAGAGGGAGAAGGATGACCTCTATGAGACTACTATAGTCAATTTGAGTAATCTCAGTTTGAGGTTTTCAGTCATTGCTACTCTGTCCAGTAAGCATTCTTTAAAGGGCTTTAACAGTACACTTCAATGTTTGTAATATGCACCAATATATTGCAATGGGTCTGCATGATATATGCTGGTATAGGAAGCAATGGGATAATTTGTCTGTAAAATTTTTTAAAAACAACCATAGGATAAAATGTTACTGGTTCTTTATTAACTCCAGATGATAAGAATTTTAAACACTCCTATATCATATTCCTACTACTGAGATATTTGCCTCAGTATCCCTTCCCACAGATAATAACTTGTTGTGCAGAATACTTTTCATCTTTTAAAACCTTGTTTGCTACTTGCTCTCAACTGCCAAAAGACAGACACCTGAGAGAAGATGTATATGACTTTTGATGTCTCCTGATAGAATAATAATTTATATTTGTCACAAATTCCTTAGTATTCCAATACATGTCAAAACAAAAACATTTGGATCTTCTTTCATATTCATTAGAATAGGATATTTCTTCTATTATAAGAACAATTCTAAATATTCTTTTCTAGTAAAAGTTAAATGGATATTCAGTAGTTTTAAAGTGTATTTTTTTTCTTCAAATACATCTCTCTATCTTCCCTCTTGGAAAAGAAAACAATCATAATAGCTACAAAGACATATTTTAAACCATTATCTCAATGTACAAGAAAAATTTATATTAGTCATTTTACATAGATTTTAAAATATTTCTGGTCTAAGTGCAATATCAAAAGATCTACATGGAAACATATTTGTATATGATAAAGTGATCTAATTTGAATAAATGGAGATTGATAATAGTTTATATAGTGTATTGCCTTTTATAACATTATGTGTTTCTGAAAAACCACAACACTTACAAGTAATGTAAACTTAATGTGACTATGTTATAATGAAAGGAAAATATCTTGCTTTTTTGTTTATTCTTTAATGCAATTGTATATTTTAATGCATCATAAAAATAAAAAACAAATTACTATTGATTTTTAAGACATAAAGTGAAAATAAAGGGATTCTAAGTTTTCTATTAATGACTACTACAATGCCACACTTTACTTTGAAAAAATATTCTTTTTATTTATACTGCCACTAATGTTCAGGCATAATAATAATACAAAATGACATTTAAGAACAGTAAATAGAATGATATATACTATAGCTAAATAAACAAATATCACTTATATCCAGTTCAGCTTGAGCTTGTGTGTTTGTCAAATATAATCCCACCATCAACAAGTCAATTCTGACCTTATACAGCCCAGAAGAACTGCATCTTTAGGCTACTGAGTCTTTAAATCATTTTTTAAGAGTTCTATTGGCCCATCTTTTACATATCATATAATTCAGTTGTTCAATCATTCAACCAAGGAGGAAGCCTCATCATTTTCCCACGCAGAGCCTGGGGAGTTCAATCTGCTTATTGACAGAGATCTGAGATCTTTTGTTACTTGCAAAATAAAATAAAAAGCTCTTTATTTGGAAATGTATGAGAAGACACCAGATTGGTCAGAAAATTATTTTCCTAGGGAGATTTTACTGTAATTTATGTGAAATTGTACATTGATAGTAACCTTAATTTTATGAAAGGGAAAGTGAGTAGACTTTATGATAGGCACTTCATTTTTTCTTTCAAGTAGAAGTGTATTATACTAATCTATGGCAGTATATAACACTCAGTTTCCACACCAAGAATATATATGAGCCTTGAAACATTGAGACTATATTCATGGACCACCACTCTCAATAAAAATAACATGCATTACTGTAATTGTAGGTTACATTCTCCAGAAATACAGAAATTGATGTAATAGAGTTTGGGATATGAAGTATTTATTAGGTATCACAGTCTATTAAACAAAGGAGGAAGAAGAAGGATAAGAGGAGAAAGAAAAGACAAGATAGATAGATAGAGAATGAAGAAGTTGAACAGAGAAGTAGTTTCCACTAATTTCAGCTATTACTTGAATTGGCATAGTACTGTTTACAAAGAATACATCCTATAACGATACATAGCAACTGGCTTTTAAAAAACCTCATGATCAATTATTTAAGTTGCAACTACAGGTCAAGCCCAGTGCCATTGGATAAAAGAATGACAACAATTGAAGACAAGTAGTCTAATAGACCAAAGGAACACATAAGCATCAGAATGCACAAATCTAAGACCAAGAGAGCAAGGTTGTGCTTGACTATCATTTCTGAATTCTCTGCACGGGATCATTTTAGAAGGTCTTGAATAGAATAGGACAAAAAGTAGAAGAAATCCTAAAATCTTTCAACAGACCCTGCTTACTAGCTGGATGAAGCCTGTGCAGATGAAGGCCCTTGCCCCATCCTTGGTTTGGAGCAGCACTTATCCGGTACCTCAATGTTCATCCAATCAATAGACAGACTTATGAGGGTCAATGTGACACTCTGTAGGTGTACAAACCTAAGAATAGCTGACACTCTGTGACTGATTAAGCACCATATACCCAAAGACAAAATGCAAAAGGATTAGGAAAGATGGAGGCATGGAGACTGGAAACACAAGGAGGCGGTGGAATCAGTGATGTTGATTGTAAATATACCATGAATAAGATGAAAGCATGCACAAATTGATGCACGTGAAATGGATACCCAGCTTTATAAATGGTCACCCATTTAACAAAAGGAATACAAAAAATAAAGACATCGGTCCTTTCTGAGAGAATGTCTTGAACAAAATTTTCCCATATTTAGTTAAAATAGATCATGTGATCTTGTCGTGAGTTGGCATAGAACCACAGTAACTGGTAGCTATATACTTTTATTGCTCAGCCTTGGCCCATCGGCTCTCCCATGAAAGACTTGGCCTTGGGCAGATGAAACAAGTCCTAAATAGACAAACAGGTCTATTTTGTGTGTTGACTGTATTCCTGAGTATTCTGTGAGACCTTTCTAAGGAGGCTTAGAGAGACTAATAGTGAAAAAAACAATTTGAAAAATCTTTCTATCTTGATATTTTTATTTGAAGATAAATCTAAGCAAATGATTGTCAAGACATAAATAACAACCTGGGAAAGACTAAACAAGAAAAATATTGACATTTGGATTAAATTTTTACCTTAGGAACCTTAAGCAATAAAAGACTGCATTTTGATATAATCTTCATAATCAAAATATTGATGTTTTAAATAGTTTTCTCCTGATAGCGTGTATTTAGCTGCATTTTAAAAATCCCATTTGTACCCACTCTTGCTATTATATAAGGGTATTATTACTGAATTTCAAATTTAATGGATGAGTCAAATAATGGAAGAGAATACATAGAATAATCTATAAGCCTAGCAACAGGCTTTAATATTTTGTTTTTTAAAAGGAAATGGGAATTATACCAAACTAATTAACTGGCGCTGCAGTAGATTTTTACAGTGATCTTACAAGACAGAATAGAATTGTCTTTGTAGGTTTCTCAGGTTGTAAACTGCTGTGAGAGGAAAAAAAATATCCATTTTCCCCATCCTATAGGAGTTGGACTGCTGACCACAATGAAACCCAAAACACCATCATAGTTCCTAGTGGGTCACTCTGAGTCTGAATCACCAGGAGAGCAAGGGGAGCGGGTTTGATATGAGATTGCATCTATTGTTGAAACACCCTCTGTCACACTGTCTTCCATGCATCATTGGGATTCATCTGAATTTGGAACTGACTCAGCAGCATAAATGTGTCAGCCATACAATTGAACCTTCTCTGATATACTATAAAGCAATTTTAAATCCATCAACTCAGGGAAAGCAGATAAGGGGCGAAATCTCAATTCTCAGACCAATGATGGAGACCTACTTTGGAATAGCCATCGATTGCTCAGTTAAAGCTGTAGATAATGAAAACGTATCAAGAATTGTCAAAATATGACCTTTTCTATTTCTTACGTCAGCAGCTATATTAAGAATAAAGTTGATGCAAAGAAAATGAATCGTTAAAACCACAATTTTGGAATGATGTCAAAGGTACCGTACACAAAAATAAGATAATTAAAAAGACAAGGAGTTAAAAACAAATATCAGAATAATATTTTGCTACTTGCTCTTGAATGTAGAGTAGCTTGTGGAAAAGGACTAAATGAACTAAAAGAGATGAACAGAAGATTTCAACAGGTGGTTCAATTAGACACCTTATTTTAATGTGACTTGCAAAGACCTAAAGCTAGAAAACTTAAAGGGAAAGACTCACTCAGCAAATATTAAGTTGAAATAAGTAAAGAAAAACCTATACCACAAAGTGAGTAAAAAAAGGGGGATAATGTAAGAATCATCTGAAGAGAATAAAAGGTCTAAACTGAGGTGCTGTACATAAAAATTCAACAGTTTCAGAAGACAATACTTGATAAAATCCAATGCTCTGAAAGAGAACTTCTAAGTTGTAAGGAGCGCTCTCTCTTCAGATGAACACAGACACATGTGATGATGCAAAATGCAGGAAGGGTGCAGACATGTGGACCCAAGGTCAGTAGAAATCTGGCAAAGCTACAGCATCTCTCAAGGTCAGTGACAGAAGAGGAGGTCTCTAAGATGCTCCTTATAGGAGGCAAACTCCCTGGCTAAGCCCCGTTGGCATAGTGGTTGAGTGCGGGACTGGGGCCCACAGGCTTGGGGGTACAAATCCAGCAGCAGCTCTCCAGGAATAAGGCTGGGTAGCTCTCACGATCACCAGAGGGCAGTGATGCCAAAAAAAGAAGGTAAACTCCCAAGGAGATAGCATCAGGCTGTGAACTAGTTGACAGGCTGGATTCCCCCTGCCACCATACTTTTATACATCCTCAAGTTGACATAAAGTTATCTAATTACCACAATGTTATATTTTCATTGTCTCTGTCTTGGGAGTATATTAAGCCAATCTAGATTGGAACCACTTGAGGGGTTGCAGAAGTAATCATTAGCCACAAAGCAACAAAGCCCACATGGAAGAGGAACACCAGCCTGTGTGATCATGAAGTGTCTATAAGATCAAGTGATAGGCACTTAAGACCTAGAACAAAATCATAGCCAATGTAAATTGAGGGTGACGGGCATGGAGTGGAGCCCCAGTGTCCATCTGCAGACAATTGGACATCCTTAAAAGAGGGATCACGAGAAAGAGATGAGCCAGTCGGGGTTCCGTATAGCACTGATGAGGCACACAGCTTTCCTCTAGTTCTTTGGTACTTTCTTCCAACCCCCAGCCCCCACGATCATGACGCCAATTTTAACTTACAAATCGGATTAGACCAGAACATATGCCCTGCTACAGATAAGAGCGCGAAACATGGGGAATCCAGGATAGATAAAACTTTCAGGGCCAACAATGAGAGTGTAGATACCAGGAGGACTAGGAGAGAGTGGAGGGAAGGAATGGGGAACTGATCGCAAGGATCAAACTATAACCCCCCTCCCAGGGACATAAATAACTTGGTGAGGGGTGACTTAGGACAATTTAAGATATGAAAAAAATAATCTATAACTTATCAAGGGTTTGTGAGAGAGGATGGGGGAGAAGACGGGAGACAGACTGGGGAGGTGATATCAGGAGCCAGAATAGGGAGAGAATTCTTTGAAAATGATGATGACTGCATATGACCAATGTGCTTGACACACTGGATGAATGTATGAATTGTGATAAGAAATGGAGGAAACCCGAATAAAGGTATTGAATTTTAAACAAAGAAGTAATCATTATTGACTTAGAAACATATAATATGCACTTCTACATAATTTTGTATGTGTGCTTGTCTGTACATAAAGTTAATGTGATATTTTATACTATATTGAAACACTGATCAGTGATTAATTATATCTCTGATTATATCATCATATCACTCAAATATGCAAAATATTGTAGGTATAAAAGAAGCATTTGCTAGAATATTTATCCTGTGAATTGTATTTAGAGGAAATAATTACATTTCAGAAAATTCATAGCACATTTGGAACTTCAATGAATGTAATTTTATTGTTTTAGAGGATTAAATGGCACCAAAATTTGAGATGAACACATTTTACATTGAAAAATTGCTAACAAACATTTTCTGCCATGAGATAAACAGGATTCAGTCTTTGGATCCAGATGGGAGCACATTTCATGTCTCACATAATAGCACAGATTTCTACCACATTAGACTGAATGCTAATCAATACTGAAAAATAAGTCAATTTTTTTTTTTTTAGGCATCACTGTCCTGGTGGTGGGAGTAGGAATAAGTTAAAAAATTTAAAGAGCGAGTTCAAGAAGCAACTGTAAGTAGAAAAAGTTGTATATCCAGCAGGTGTCCTTTATTGAGCTGAAGACATAGTAATATATAAAGTTTTTTAATTTTTTTCATTAGTTTTAATCTTTTTATGAAAATTTCAATATATATGTGTATACATAAACTTAAGAAGTTTATAAATAGCAGACATGGAAAGACACTAGCTAAAATAGATAAGCTGAAAATGAGACTGGTGATTCTTTAAAAGTGAACATTGCAAGATCTGATTGATGAATTATTTCAATTTTCAAACCCAAAATATAAAAAGACAAAAATCATTTTAGAAAAATACTTTCAACAAGAATCAGAAAATTAACTGCAAAAATACAATCAATGGAAAAATTAAACTAAATTATTGAACAAAAATTTTTGAGCTTAAATTCTAAATATATAAGGCAAAATATAAATTTCAATGTAAATATAAAGGAAGACTGATATATAATAGGCGCTATAGTGTTTATAGAAAATAGACAAAAATTATATAGTTCAAAGACAATTTTTACAGCATCTCTAAACTACTGAATGCAAAAATGTGGTTAGTGTGTACCCATAAAATTAAAATTTCTTTATGCTTTAACATGCATAAGAAAAATGTAATGTCATGCTATTGTTCAAAAAATTTTAAAGTGCCGTCTGCCTGTGAAAACTCTTTTTAGTATCTTAATTTGTTAAGAAAGGGTTGAAAATGAGAAGAGAATTCTATAACTATCCATTTCATATCCGTAAGAAATTGAAATAAAAAAAGAAATTGGAATCTAGAAAGAATTTTGAAAAAAACATTTTTATAGTAAATGGAATGTGTAGATATAAATTTCCCTTGTATTGGCCATGTTGTATTGGACTAGCATGTATTTTGGAATGCTGAGAAACACAAACTGAGAGAATAATATTGCATTCATCATAAAAATGAACATTTCAAATCTATCTTGAAGTTAAGTGCCATCAGTGATAGGATAATGTATAGATTGTGAACAATCAAGATAAGTCATTATGAATTTTATTCAAATTTACACTCCAGCTTCTAAAACCAATTAAAGTGATGAGATATTCAATGACAATACACTGACATCTGCTTATAATAAGAATAAACAAGTTAGAAACAAAAAAGTAAAAATATTTACAGGTGGTAAATGTGGCCTTTGTGATAGAAAGGATGTTGGAGATCACACTAGAGCAGTCATCTAATGTGGGATCAATTTGAGGATTAAGATGTAAAGTCTAGCTGAGCCCTGGTGGCGTAGTGGTTGTGTGCGGGACTGCGGCCCACTGGGATGGAGGTTCAATTCCAGCTCCATGGAGCAAATGCTGGGCCTCCTGCTCCCACCACCAGGGCAGTGATGCCTTAAAAAAAAAAGTGGTAAAGTCTAGCCTGCCAACGTGGAGATAGCCAATGAGACTTCTGTGCGGATATGGCCGGCCCCTGTGAGAATTCTGGGAAATTTGGTACTTCCTTCTTGGAAGCAGGAGACACACTCACTTGGTTGGAGGCTCACTACAGATAGACTGAATTTCCTGGGACACATTGCAACTGATAGGACACTGGGACCCACCCTGATGCAGCTCTAGGTTCAGGAGAAATCATGCAGAGAACCCTGACAGTACTGAGATGTTCACAATGCCACTAGATCCAAAGACTTTCTACCCACTGGCCTGTGATCTTCCTGCATTTGGCATCATTGCGTGTGTTTTGTGAGTCTGAACAGAGCTTTATAGATTGATACTGGATGTAGGCTATTATCAGATCTATGATAACTTGATCTGAACTGGGTTGGGTTGCTTTCCCAATGTTCAATTCCTCTAGTATATAAACCTCTCCTTTATGTACATATGAAATTGTGTCTCTAGTCCTTCTGGACTATGCACATGACTGTGAGCAGACAGAATCCGTAGGAATCACCTGGACTACATCATTTATTGAAAGATATGATGCGTAAGTGCCACATCCACAGTCAAAGCAAGGTCAGTGACTGACTGTGGAAACAGCAATTTCAACCTGAAGAAAAGTCAAGTAAGTGCTAAAGAGTCCAAATGCAACCTAAATAATTTTCACCTAAATTTAGAGACCAGTTCAAGAATAGAGTTTGCACATTGAACAATAATGACCCAAAGAACAGTAAAGCTATAGGATGACTTCAAGAACTAAATATATGGACTTAGCATAAGGTCATATGAAAAAAAGTTAGAAAAAAGATGACATTGAATTTCAAAAGAAACTCTGAAACTTGCTCTTAATGAAGAGAAGTTAGAGCAAATGGAAGCAGTGATCCAATTAAAGAAAGGAATAGAAAATTTCAAAGGGCAGCGCAAGAAAACAAAGTAGAGCATTATAAATTTTATAATATATATATAGGCATATATATAGCATCACAGCCCTCTGGTGGTCTTGGGAGCTACCCAGCACTGCTCCTGAGAGCCACCGCTGGATTTGAACGGCCAAGCCTACAGGTCGCAGTCCCACGCACAACCACTACGCCACCGGGGCTCAGCCCATGTAGTGAGTTTTTAATCACTTCTCTATACCTGTATGCATGCTCCCATCTAGATTAGATCTGGAAGTGGCACTGGGGTCATGACAGCAGGGGGTGAGGCAACCTCAGGGGGTCAGAGGCCAACTACTTGGCTCATATGTGCTCTGCTACACCCTGTGGAAAACCATGTTTTTCCCTCCCTCAGAATGGATGTTGGTTTTGAACTGCTGAGTTGCCATTCGCACCACACCTAATCCACTATGTCACCAGACTTCCTACTTTTTAAGATCATCTCAAGTGCTGGGAACCAATTCTTAGTCCCTGCTTCTCTCAAAATATTTAGTACATTTGGGGCTCTTTTATTCATTATTATTGATTTTGGACTATATGTTACTCTTTTTTTCATGCAGTTTAACATGGATCACTTACTTTTTGCCTTCTCTCTTCTTTTGATGCTGCCGCATCATTCAATTTTCTACCCAGAGAATACTCCAAAACTAAACTGGAGGCTGGAATGTTTTCTTCAGTTCTTTACATTGAAACTACTGAGGTGATTCTTCCTAAGCCTTTAAATATTTCATTTCACATATTTGTTCACTCTCTGTGCTACCAATTTATCTGTCTGAAATATATGAAGATTAAAATAAAGACTAAAGTTTAAAAGATCTAAAGTTCATTTTGAAATGCAAAGTACAGAATTTAGAACAATTACCTCAATCCCCATGGTTTATTGTATTCAAATATGTTTTACAGTGATTGTCTTCATGCTGTATATGTCTTAAAGATATATTATACTTTAAATTTGTACATACAATAAAACATAATCCATACATTTACATTTTCTCTCACTACAAGATGTGCTAAATCAAAATAGGAACATTGTTTGATGATATCTAAATTGACACACAATTGATTTCATTTAAGTACCTTAATGTCAATACTAAACTTGACAGAGAAAAATATTACCTTCTCTTCATTCAGTAGGACAGAGTTTTCATATTCAGAGTCATTGACCATGACTGAAAAATAATTTTGTTTAAATAGTTATAAATATATAGTTTTGAAACTCTTAGACAATTTATCTAAAGCAACCAATATTTTTCTTTTAGAGTAAGTTTATTGAGGAAAATGTAAAATATACTTATATTTTAAAAGCACACTCCTAATACTTGGCATAAAATAAGTGTAATTCATGAGAGCAGAAACTTTGGAATTACTTTTATAATAGATTATTTTATGATGATTTATGATCTACTATCATGAAATCTAGGTAAATTCTAAGGAAACACAAAGCCATGTTAGCAAGGTTATTATTTTACTTTGTGTGCTGTGGTTGTTTTAAACATTGAAACAATGTAACAAGGGTCAGTTCTCTGACAGAAAGTTTGGAGTCTGAGATTTTTTGGCCTATTTCATGATTCAAAATTAGTTTCTGCTACAGTATTAACTAAAAAAAAAGAAAATATACATGGGATAAATGTACTATAAAAACTGAAGCTGTATTGAATATCTTTCAGAAAAGTATATGTCATTCATTTTATTTCAATATACAGTAATTGGTAGGTGACATAACATTGACACTCAGTACTTTCAAATCATCTACCATATTTAGACCTTCTCTAATAAAATGATGGACATGACAATATGAAAAGCTTTCTCAAAACAAAATTAGGCACCAAAGTAGCAGTTTCCTGCCAGTGTGAACTTCTAGATGTGACAGTTTTAATCTTTTTAGAGTCAGCTAATAATGGATATTCAAAGATCTTGTCACAGAAAATGACCTTCAAACTCCAAATTTTAAACCAATGAAGATCTTAAAAACTTACTGAAGATTAGGTAATGAGGTAAAGAAATAATTAACTATTTGGAAAAATAGTTGCATTTTCTTCACCATGATAAATTGAATCTGAGATGAATTATTATTATAGATTAAATTTCAAGTGGTGCAATTTGCTATGTTTAGTACCTATAAGTGATGTATTATAATTTTGAGAAATTTTATCCAAACAGTGAAAATGTAAGCAAATAACTATTAATATAAGTGTATACAAAAAGATTTAATAAAATATCAATAATAGATTAATATTCATTTTAAGTTATTTAAATATAGTTCACATGCAATAAAATCTAGGGTTTTAATTACATTAAATGAGAGTGAAATCATCACCACAATCAATACCAAGTGTTTTTTTTTCTTGTATCCATTATTATTAGATCCCCATTACCCTCCAACTTCTCTTGCTGTAAACCCAAGGAATTATCAATCCAGTTATTAGCCATATATATTTATTTATCCTTTCTCTATAAAGATATAATTTCAGAAACAAATGGGCAGTTCTTGCCTGTCTTATATATTGCCTTTGTGTCAGAAGTCACTCGAAGGCAGTGAGTTTGTTTTAATTCATATAAAGAATATTTAATTTTAAAAGTGCAACATCGATAATTAAAAAGCAAAACACACCAAAAAAAAAACAAACTTTATGCATCATCACTGCCTGGCTGCCCCTTGACTGGTCTGTCTCCTCCCCTTGACTCCCTTGTAAAGGGGTGACCAATTAGCCACCAGTGGGCCTTAGGTCCCCACCCTGCTCTCCCCCTCATTCATAATGATGTGATTCTTGTTCTTTCATGCTCAATACTTGCTCCCTTCAGCCCCTCTTGATCACACAGACTAGTGTGCTTCTTCCATCTGGGCTTTGCTGTTTCTGCGTTGAATGGCGACACAATTATCTTCAAGTTTTTGAGACTCCAGACATTCAATCATTTGATTATGCATACATATTTCCTCTAGTTCCTGAAGCCTTCCTCCCTGCCCCCCCCCCAACCTTCATGGTCCCAACTCTACCTTACAAATCCAGATGGACTGGAGAAGGTACACTGGTAGAGAGGCGAGCTGGAGATATGGGGAGACCAGGATGGATGAGCCCCTTCAGGCCAGTGGTTAGATTGGGGCTGCTGGAAGGGTAGAGAGAGGGTGGGGTGGAGAGACGGAATGAACTGCAAGGATATACACATAGGTTCTTATTTGAAGGATGGGTATCAAAGGAGGGGGCTGGGGGAGAGGTATAAAGTATTGAGGTATAAAGTATTGAGGGTTGGTGGGAAGGAGAGAGCAGGGTAAGAGGGGAAGGAGTGGAAAAGCTGAGACTAGGGCCTTGAGGGAAAAGGCGAATGATTGGAAAATGATAATAGCAGTGGACATGTGAAGGTGCCTGGCACGGTATATTTATTTATGTATTGTGAAAATGACATATGAGCCCTCAATAAAATGATTTAATAAAAAAAACACTTTATGCAAAAGAACAAAAACTAAAACAAATTGAAAATTTGTCAAAGGAAAACAGATGGTTAGATATTAAAATTTTTACCTAAGAATACCTGCATTAATTTATATTCTGATGCCCTCTGCCCAATGGCAAGGCTATTCATACTCCTGGTTGATGATGGTCCTAGGGAATTCAATGGCAATGCAATCTGACTTGGGCCTCTACAAAAGGATTTTGGGCTTTCACTGTTTTTAAACAGCTTTCTGTGAACAGGGTGTTCAGAATGTAAAGCTCTAATACAATTCCTTTCCTTGATCTTGGATTTTATTCTTTCCATTTCTTGGATACATGCTGGTGTGCCGCCTTTGTGAACTTAACTGCTACTTCATGTAGATTACTACCTATTTTAAGAAAAGTCTTTCATTTATTTTCCTTTTGCTACATATATGGACCTTATTTTCAGTAGGGACCTGAAATTTTGTAAATTTTAATTAAAACTAATTTTGTCTTTTACTGTGTGTGTTTCCCTCATTGCATTTGGCAAAATGTGTGTGCACTTGGGCCCTTGAGTTGGTTCCTTTTTCCCCATTGATCTTTACTGCATTGGTATTTATATATCTTTGATCTATCTTGAGTTCATTGTTTGTACCTGGGGTGCATTATAGGTTTTGTTTCCCTCTTCTGCAGATGGAAATCCAGTTTTGCCATCACCTTTTTTGAAGAGTTGATCTCTCTCCCATTCGATGTTTTCTGACCCTTTGTTGAAGATCAGTTGCTGTAAGGGAATGGATTTAATTCTGTTTTCTATTCTGTTCCACTGGTTCATGTACCTATTATGTGTAAGTACCAGACTGTTTTGAGTACTGCAGGTGTGTGATCAGTTTTGAAGTCAGTAGTGTAAGTCTGCTGCTTTGTTCTTCTTCTTAAGGAGTTTGTTACTTAACCTAGGAGCTATCAGGGTGTGCCTGTGCTACACCTGAACAGCTAACCACAAAATCGGCAGTCCAAATCCGACAGCCACTCGTAGGGGAAAGATGATGACTTCTATTCCTGTAAAGAGTTATTGTCTCTGAAACGTCTAGGGCCACAGGAAACTACCAGCATTTCTATAGGATCACTATCAATTGGAATCAACTAGCTGTGAGTAAGTTTGGGCTTCTTGTCCCAGGTCTCCTCTCCCGCCATATGAAGTTGATGGTTAATGTCATTTACAGAATGAAATTGTAATTTAGATCATCACTACACCCTTTTTATATATTGCTTGGGGTTGTATTTATACTTAAGCATTGCTATTTATTACACTGAGATATTTTTCCATTTGTGTAGGTCTCTTTTGGTTTCTTATAATAGTTACTTGTAGTTTTACTTAAACAGGCCCTTTGTCTCTTTAGCTGAGTTGATTTCAAACTATTTCCTCCTTTGTATGAGTATTATAAATGACATTTTGATTTTCATGTAATGTAAGACCTCTCTTCAGTGATATGTAGAAATCTGATTGGTTTCTGCATGTTAATCTTTATCTTTCCTTTTTAGTGAATCTCTCAATTGTTTCCAACAACCTTTCTGTCTGGTATTTATGAATTTTGGACATATAAAATCATATCATCAACAAATATGGAGAGTTTCATATTTTCTTTGCAAAATTGCATTCCCTTGAATTCGTATTTTTGTCTTATGGTTCTGATTCAGACTTCCATGATGGTGTTGAATAAGAGTGATGACAAAGCATACCTTATCTGATGTTAGTTGAAAACGAGAAATGTTTTCAGGTTTTCACTGTTGAGTGAGATGCTGGCCAGTTCTTTGTATTAAATAACTTAATGTGTTGGAAATTCTCATTTATATCCCTATTCTGTTGAGTGTTTTATCAAGAATGAGTGTTGAATATTATCAAATACCTTTTCTTCACTTTGATGTGACTATGTAATTATCATATTTGCCTTGTTTGTATGGTTGGTTTTTTTTCTTTTTAAAATTATTTTATTGGGGACTCACACAAATCTTACTATAATCAATACATACATCAATTGTATGCAGTTCACATTTGCACATTTGTCTCCATCATCAATCTCAAAACATTTCCCTTCCACTTAGGCCCTCTGTATCAGCTTCCCATATTTCCCCTTCTCCCTCTACCACGAACTCTTAATAATTTACAAATTATCATTATTTTGTCATATTATACTCTGTCTGATGTGTTCCTTCACCCACTTCCCTCTTGTCGGTACCCCAGGAAGGAGTTTATATGTAAATTTCTACAATTTGTTCCACGTTTCTACTCCACTTTCTGTCCACCCTTCTGGTATCACCACTCTCACCACTGGTCCCAAAAGGACCATCTGTCCTGAATTCCCCACGTAGCCAACTTCTATCCATACCAGTGTACATCCCCAGGTCTAACTGGATTTGCAAGGTAGAATTGGCATCATGATAGTGGGTGGGTATGAGGAAGCATTTAAGAACTAAAGGAAAGTTGCACAATTCATTGTGGCTTCACTGTTCCTTGCCTGGCTCATCTCTTCCCTGTGACCTTCTGTAAGGGGATGTCACTTCACCTATTCATGGGATTTGGGTCACCAATCTGTTCTCCCCCTCATTTATAATGACATAATTTTTAATCCTTGGATGCATGATACCTGATGCTTTTGACACCTCATGGTCACTGGTTGTTTTTAATCATGATGTTTTAATATTTATATGTGTTGTTGGATTCTATTGGCCATGGTTTTTTTGAGGCGTGCACCATCAGTGTTCATGGGAAATATTGGTCTGTTCATGGGAAATGTAGCTTTCTCTCCTTGTGTCTTTTCTTGGCTATGGTATCAGGTTTATACTTGTTTCATAAAATGAGTTTGAGAGTCTGTTGTTCTGTTCTTTATTTTGGAATAATTTTTGTACAGTTGGTGACAGATGTTCTTTAAATGCTTTTTGAAATTTCCTAGTTATTTTATTGGTTAGAAGGTTCTTAATAACCAGTTTTCTTTCATCTATTGTTATGAAATTATTGAACTTTTTATATCATTGAATCAATTTGGATAGATCATGAGTTTATAGAAATTTTTCTATTTATTCTGGACTTCCAACATTTTTGAGACAATCTTTCATAGTAATGTGCTTTTTTTTTCTTTTTTTGCATTTTTATGATGTCACCCTTTTAGTATCTAGCCCTAGACATTTGCATCTTTTCTTTATTTTTCTTTGTTAAATTTGACAGTGGCTTGTCAATTTTTTAAATCTTGTCTATCAACCTAGTTCTTGTCTTGTTCATTATTTCCATGGTTTTTCCAGTTCACTTATTTCAGGTCATAAAGGAATCTTTATGATTCCTTTTCTCTTGTTGTTTATAATTTTATCATTTTGTTCTTCCTTTAATTGTTGAGGATATTGTTTCAAAATTCTGACTTAGAATTTCTCCTTTTCATGAAAACCTGAAATATTATAAGTTGCCTTTTGATAACTACTTTTGCTGTATATCAAAAGTATCACTGTGTTTTCATTCACATTTATTTCCACTAATTCTAAAATTTCATCCCTTATATGTTCTATTACCTAGGCATTTTGATGTAGTATGTTTTTCTGTCTCCATAAGTTGGAGTTTTCTTTTTTACATTATGTCACCTTCTCTTTGAATGAGTTAGGTTCCATTTCCTATTTATTTATTTTCAAAAATTTATAAAAACAATTTTTTTTAGATCACAATCCAGGCATCATATAACTCACTAGTTCAGTTTGAGCTGGAATGTGGGACAATCCTTACCACAAATAGTTTTGGAACATTTTCTTTCTTCCGGTTCTGCTTTTTATTTGCTTCCCATTTTCCTCCAAACTCCTCTGCTGTACACTCCAAAAACTTTCACTCCAGTTATTATCTCCATAAATTCACGCAACCTGAATTTCATATACCAAAAACCACAGAAAAATATATAACAAAGAATCCAGAAGAGTACCAAGAGTAACAAAATACAATAGAGAAGATTTGAAATAGAGTAGTTTGAAAAGAAAAACAGGCTAGAGTGAACTCAATATGTAAAAAGGGCAATCATAACATTAGAAACTTAGGATTTTGCTGAGCCTCGGTGGCACAGTGGTTGAGTGAGGGAATGCGACCTACAGGCTTGGTGGTTCAAATCCAGCAGTGGCTGTCCAGTAGCAAAGTTGGGTAGCTCCCACGCACACCAGAGGGCAGTGATGTCCCTTCCCCCCAACAAAAAAAAGAAACTTAGGATTTTAACCTAATTACATGCAGCATAATTGACTTTCCAATGTGTTCAGCATACTGGCAAATTCACTATCTTCCCTGGTCTATGTTCAGAGAAAATTCACCAAAGGTTTCATTCGCATACATTTCCTCTCCACTTTTTATCCTAACTCTTAGTGACTTTAGATGTGTCAAAAATGGAATAAAATCAAATGTTACATTTTAATTACTTAAATTGTGCATTAGCTTTTGTGTTAGTTTGGGTAAACTAGAGAAACACATACATAGACTCGCATATGAACATAAGGAAAAGGTTTATATACAAGAGGAATGGGACATTGAGAAATCATCCCAGGCAAGTCCAGTTAAAAGTCATATGTCCGATATTAACCCATATGACCAATATCAGTCTATAAAGTCTCCTTTCAACTCATGAAGTCACAGGCCAGTAGGTGCAGAGTACCGGCACTGGCAGGGGTGTCCCCATGGCTCCCCACTTCTAGGGCTCAGGGTCTATCAACAGCATCCAGTGGTAGTAGAAGCAACTCAGCGCTGACAGGGATCTCCAGGTGGCTTCTCCAGCTTCAGAGGTCTAGTTCCATCAGAGTAAGGCCATGTGGCTTCTCCTCCAGCTCCATGGATGCTGCCATTTTGTCTTTTCTCTTGTTCATTGCCTCTGAGACAAACTCTCAACAACTGAGGAGATGGCTTCTCATCTCCACCAGGGAAATATGATGAGATGTCCCAGAAGTCTCAGAAGAAAGCCATGCCCACATAAAAGCCTCATTGGCCACTCCATGCCTATCTCCAGATTAACAGGCTGGACTCCACCCCTACATCTCAATCGTGAAATTAGCATAAGGACTTCACTACCACAGCTTTTAACCAGTCAAATCAGATGTTTCATTTTAATCTTCTAAAATACTTTGTACAAAATTTTCTTTCTTATAATCAATCTATGCATATTCCTAACCCTCAAACACAGTCAAAGGGAAATCAGCAGAGACTTATCCCGTGTGTCATTCCTACAAATGCATTTGGGGCTTTCACTCTCACAAATAGCCTCTGCAAACCAGAATTTCATAATTTAAACTATTAATATTCCCTTCTTCAGATTTGTTCAGATTATGTTCTTTACAATTCTTGGATCATGAAGGCTGGTGTGCTTCTTCCATGTGGCTTAGTTGACATCTCATTTAAATAGATGCTTGCTTTTTTTGTTTTTTGTTTTTTGTTTTTTTGGCATCACTGCTCTGCTGGTGGGAGTAGGAGGCCCAGCCCCACTGCTGGAATTGAACCTCTGTCCCAGTGGGCAACAGTCTCGCGCACAATCACTATGCCACCAGGGCTCAGCCCAGATGCTTGCTTTTTAACAAGCCTCTATATCTCCAGATGCTATTTTTGCAGATAGCCTGGCTCTCTAGTTTCTTCACTACTCTTCCTGTAGTGCCCACATCTTCAGAGTTCTCTTCATGAGGATAAGTATAGAGCAGTGTCCTGGCCTAAGAATTAATTGTCCTGATATGGAATGTAGGAAGAAATGCAGTCCTCTTTTTTGCTAAGAATAGTCTGTATTTTCATTATTTCTCTTTTGCAATGTTATATTCTGTCTGGCTGGTGTTTATATCACTTTCCTTTGCTATTGATGTTTAACTAAAATGAACCTTACTGTCATATATATATATATATATATATATACAGTTATTCTCAAATTTCTTTGTTTCATGGGTTAATAAACTCAATTTGCATATTATCAGGCATTAGTTTTTAATATTTTTATTTCATTTTCATCCTTCTCTCCTTCCTAAACTTACTACATGTATGTTTGATCATTTGATATTGTTCCATAGGCTAATAAAGTTTAATTATTTTATAGCTTTCTGTTTGCTTATTTTCTATCAAATTTTTGTATTTGATTATGTCTATTGATCAATCTTCCAGGTTCATTTCTATTTTGTGTTTTCATGCTTGACTATAGAATTTATTTTTACTTCCCATCTCATACAAAACATTAAAATTTGACATCAAACTTATTTGTATTTTATATTTCAGTCAGCTAATTATGCATGCATACTTTTCTTTAAATTTATTTTTATTTTATTTATTTATTTATTTTTGGGGGGTATCACTGAACCTCCATCCCAGTGGGCCGCAGTCCTGCGCACAGCCACTATGCCACCAGGGCTCAGTCCTTAAATTTATTTTTAATAGCTTTAAAAGTATTAGTGAATCATTTTGATTCCATTGATCTTATCCTTTTCTGGGAAGAGTATTTTCAATTTTATTCTTAAGCTTGAAGAATATTTTTGCTGTGATATAATTTTAAAATACCAATTATATGACATCATAATTATCTATATGTGTGGGCTTGTTAGTCATAAGTCTTTCAAAATGTCTTACTTAAGAGGAAAGAGTAGGTGATTTTAGGTGAGATGGTCTTGAAAGAAGAACCAGATATCTGGCAAAGTATCAGTATAGAAACCCCAACGTGGTTTGGGCCAGGACTGAGAAGAAGGATGGGTATCAGTGGAGAGGTTGCTGGTTGCTCGAAGCTTGATGATAAATGAAAGATAATGGAAATGACATGTATGGTGAGGAAGTCTGAGTCCGAGATGTGCTGTATTCAATTAGAGAATTGACCTCAATGTAATGTAACAGTATTGGTGGAAAAAGTGAGGTAGTTATTTAACTCAATAATGGGGGTAAATGTGTGAAGTTGAATGTCATGAATTGATGCATTTACTTATATGCTTGCTGAAGGTTTTTAAATGGGGATCAAACATTGGATGGCATATGTAGAATTAAATAAGTATCTAGACATGGGAGGACAGACTATATCATCATTAAAATATAAACCTTTTCAGATTAAAATAGCTGAATAGTCAGAAATATTTGCTTGTGTCTCATGGTGGGACCAGCCCTGTGATCCTTTCCGTTCATTGACTGTTCTCACAGGATATTGTCCTCAGGGCTTGGTGGGCCAGGGTGTGTTCCACTCTCTCTCCTTCTCTCTTTGTTTGCTTGTGATCAGAAGTGCCCATCTTCCTGAGCAGCAGCTTGAGTGCTGTCCTCTGAAGTATATTCAGACACTTGCATATTTTATTTTAGGACACAACATGTTTGCCTAATTAATTAATTATGTTGGGAGTATTTCTCAAATCCAAGCATGCATGGATTTAGTGAAATCAAGCTACATTTATTCCGATAAATACTTTATCTGAAATCTGCAGCCTGCGCTACAGTCTGAGCCGCCAGGACACGTGTTGGCCATCTACAGCTCCAGGCTAGTCAAGGTGGAGATGGTGGAGGCTCAGCCAAGTACCCTGGCTAACGCCATCATCCTGCTGATGGAGAGCAGGGGCGAGCGACAGGATGGTCGCGAGGGAATGACCTGCTACTATCTGACACACGCCTGGGCAGTACTCAGCATGGTGGTTTAGAAGCGGCACCCCAAGTCCTACTTGCAAGTGCAGTGTGACTACACTGGCAGCTTCAATGTGGTGCCCACGCGGGGCAGCCTGGGCACCCAGGACAGCGTGCCAGCCCTGCACTGGCGAGTCCTGGTGATCCTGTCCCAGCTGGAAGGCAGCGCTGGCTTCTCCATCACCCATCGCCTGGCGCACCAACTGTTTTCATACTAAAATATATACTATTAGCTTGACTTGTGTTATAATATTATTTTCTAATATCATCATGGTGAATATTTAACATAGACTTCTAGATGTCTTATAAAAAGATATTTGAAATGCATTCTACTTATTATATTAATTGAATGTACTAGGATTCTTAAATTAATACATAATTTTCTTTAATAATACTTCAAGCAGAGAACACCAAAATATGTGTATCTGTATTTCTCAAACAGAGCATCAATCTTCTCTAATTAGTTTATTTTCTTATCCTAGGTATTTAATTTTATTTGCTTAGTTATCTGAATTTTTGTTTCATTATCTATAACTAGGAATCCAGCTACCATTTTATTATTCAGGAGTTTGTTAATCAAAATTAATTAAATTACATCTTTTAGAAATTTGAGTGTCTCCTATTTCCAAAGTAATGCTTGATTTCCAGTCTTTCTTTTTAAAATGCAAACATGGAAGTGATTGCTTGAAAATTATTTTATTCAGCAAATGAAATTTTTTCTTAGTGGAGTACAATTTGCATAGAAGCATTAATTATTTGTTTGTTACATGTAGCACAAAGAATTTATGGAGTTCTTGTGCTGCTAAATTCTATTGGGTTTGGCTGAGCCCCGGTAGCATAGTGGTTGTGCACAGGACTGCAGCTCACTGGGTTGGAGGTTCAAATCCAGCATCAAGTTTGGGCCTCCTACATCCACCACCAGATGCAGTGATGCCTCCTCCCCGCAAAAAAAAAAAAAAATTCAATTGGGTTTGCCTCTTGTGACTTTATGTATGACAAAACAAATCACTTTCCAGTCCCTGTGCCATCTTCATAAGTGTTCAGTTGAAGCACAATGTACATGCATGTGCTAATCCATCGTGTTGAAGTCATTCTTCTCATATTGTGATGAGTGTGGTGGCTTTCTCCATGGACTTGTATGTCCTAACAGCATATTTAAGGTAAAGGCGACCAAAGTTTGCCATCCTTGTTTCTAATGAACTTTCTGGATATTCTTTGTTCAAGCCAGATTGTTTTTCCATTTGGCAGGCCATGGTACGTTTTACTATGTTTTCCCAGCCAAAACCATAATTCTAATGTATACATTACTACCTGCCCTTCTTTAATCATTGTCCAGACTTCCCATGTGTAAGACCATGGGAAATACTATGGCAGGTCAAGCCCTCTAAATGACATTTCCACAGTTAAACATTTTTAAATGTGTAATGTGAATTTCTTAGCTGATTTTATTATGAATACTGATTAGTGATCAAAGTAAAATAGTATCCTTGACAATTTTAATATTACCTCCATATTTAATATAACATGATCTCATCCATTGGCAGTATGAAGGTTTTTGGGTTTTTTTTTTTTACAGTGAGTTGCAATCTTTACAGAAGGATACATTATTCGATTTGTCAGGAATCAAGTTCTTTAAGTCCTCTTGACTTTTAGTGAGAAATGATGAGTCATCTGCATATTGAATGTTGTTAGGTTGTTAATAAGTCACCTCTCGATTGTCTTTCACAAAATGCAGTTTCTTGACTTATTTGCTCATCAAACAGTTTGGACAACTATGGTGAAAAGATGAAATTCCAATACATAACTTTTGTAATTACTGCTTCCTGGTCTGCAGATAGATTCTGCATGCACACATGAAGTGATTTGTGGTTCCCCTCCCTCGCACACTGTTTTTAATAGACTGCTGTGATTTACACAGTTAGATGACTTTGAATATCCAGTGAATTACAGGTAAACAAATTTCTAGTACTCTCTGCTTTCAGACAAGATACATCTGCTATATCAACAATGATATTTTAACTTCCATATCCTCTTGTTAATGCAATTTGAATTTCTGGAATCATCTATGTACTAAAAGAATGAAAATATTTTAAAGTTAAGTTCAATGAAATCATAGCTTGTATGTCATGGTAATTGTATTGTTCAAAAATTTCTGCATTCCTAAATGTAGAACTTCATGAATAATGTCATTTATGCATTTTAATAACGGATTGAAACTGATAAAATACTAAAAATATATTACTGTGAAAAATTTCACAGGTGTAAGTAAGATATCTGGCAATGGCTCATCATGATAAAAGACACATCATTGATGAAAGGAAAGGGAAACATGGAGGAACACAAGTGTTAAAGGTAAATAATATAAATAATA
This sequence comes from Nesogale talazaci, assembly GCA_004026705.1. Taxonomy (NCBI): domain Eukaryota; kingdom Metazoa; phylum Chordata; class Mammalia; order Afrosoricida; family Tenrecidae; genus Nesogale; species Nesogale talazaci. The sequence continues at coordinate 48,566 of PVJH01003022.1, read as the reverse complement.
TATCCCCACCATTGAAAAAACCACAGCAACTGTAATATATGTGTGTTAAACATACAAACATTCAAGCTGAACAAGAGAAGCCAAATAAGATTACAAAAATCCATATTTATATTGGGTTGACATATTTGGGGAGGGGCACCACTGCCCTCTGGTGAGAGTAGGAGGACCAACCTTGCTCCTGGAGCTACTGCTGGATTTGAACCATCAATCCAGTGGGCTGCAGCCCTGAACACAACTACTACATCATCGGGGCTCAGCTCCCAGACATAGATATTTATATATGCTGGGAAAAGTACGCATGAGCATAGCATAGAAATCAAACATTTGGGGAACTTCTTAGTTGCAAAGAAACAGCTTGAGAGAATGAGCTGTTGGGCCTGAGCATTCTGCTTCTAATTTCCAGGGACTAGAACTGGTATCCTACCAAGTGCCCTGACGGCCTTACAGGCTATCACTGACAGGTCCGATTATTTGCTAACTTGGGTTCATTAGACTCAGTTCCTGCTAGCCTGTTTCTGGTTCAGCCTCCTTAGCACCTGAACGAGTAAGAAAGAGCCTGTGGCTTCACATGTGATCCACGGATTCGAGTTGCACTGCACTTACGGGCTCTGGGTGCGTGGGTTACTTGCAATAAGCTTTTACCTTGATATTCATTTCTGTCTAAAAATATTTGAGCATTTTTGGTTTATGTTCTCTAGAAAGTTCAGTTTAACACAGGATATGAATTTGGTTCTCTATTGTTGTGTACTCTTAACCTTTGTTAATATAATCAGCTAGAAAAACAATCAAGAGGTTGTATAATGAGATATTATATAAGAGGCATTTAACTACCAGCAGTACATGTTAGCCTATGAAACAATTAGACAATTAGAAAAAAAAACCTGTAATATGTGACTTTGAATTTGATATTTTTTGAATAGCTGATCTGAATATTTTGATTGAGTGATATTTGAAAATCCCCCAAATAATATTGAATACTGTCAAAGGAGAAATGATTATGTATGCAATATTCTTATTAAACTCAGCAGAACAGAAAGAATGGGTTGCTGGCTGAGCCCCGGTGGCGTAGTGGTTAAGTGTGGGACTGTGGTCCGCTGGCTTGGCCGTTCAAATCCAGTGCCAGCTCTCCAGGAGCAAGACTGGGTAGCTCCCATGACCACCAGAGGACAGTGATGCCCCCCGCCCCCCCCCCAAAAAAAAAAGAAAGAAAGAAAGAAAGAAAGAAAGAAAGAAAGAAAGAAAGAAAGAAAGAATGAGTTGCTGGCCATATGAGATTTAGCTAGTTCCTTGGCTGATGATAGATTTTCCAAGACTAAAACTAGCCCTGATGGTCCTGTGGGAAAAGCCACCTGACAGGAACGAGGTTGAAAGCCCCAGCTGTTCTGCTTGAGAATTGTCTTGGAAGTCTTCTCTAACTAAGATTACCCTGAATGACAGCTAGCCCCAGTGTGGTGGGTTTGTTTTTTGGTTAGTAGTTGTGTGTATATAACATTGCAGATATAATACAATAGGGCCCCTTCTTTCATTTTGCATATAGAACTAAAACCAGAGGCATATTAACTTACCATCTTTGGAGAGAATGGCTTATCATAAGAAGTGGTTTCAATTTCTAATAATGTTTACATTTATTTATCTCATACATCCTTTAACATACTCATGTTGCTGTAAATTTAACTTTCAAAAGACTTTCAAGGGCATACTATTCAGTTTGGTTCTTCAAACAACTGGGATTTTCTAAAACTAAAGATAATGTACTGCACAAATGGAAAAAAATACACGATTTGCATGAGCTATGCTCTTTGTCACTGACTTTCTCAGAATCAGAAAGTAAAGTATTCTTTTGTAAATTTCATATTTTATTTGACAGATATTACATTTTGCTGTAATCATTAGATCTTAGCATATGACAGTTTAGGAATTTGGATAAGTCATGAGTTGGCAAAAGTTGCATTTCTCAGTTTTGGGTTAATTTTAGCACTAGTTCATCAATACATTCAGGGGAGGGGGAAAAGAGAAAGGTTTGAGAGTGATTATAACTAGATTTGAAGAGCAACAACTCTTATGATCATATTTGTAGCACTGAGAGTTCAAAAGTAGAAAATAATTATTCCTCAAAGACTAAAGTTTTATGCAAAATATTTTCTGTATATGCAAGTCAACGCCCAAGCACTAAAAACAACAAACTCAATGTGTTCTTGATGTCTTGGTGTTTAGGCCTGTTCCTGAGTGAGGAAAGTGTTTTGTATAGTATGCATTCACTCATATCTTTTAGATATATATATCAAACTACATTTTCAGCACTAATTCATTAGTGTACTATTGTAGTTTTAAATATGAGAAGAGTTTAGTCTCACAAATTACAGGGTGAACTGGAAAAAAGTTAAATATTTCTAAAACAATTAGGGTTAAGGGACCTCCAAGAGAAGCTCTATATGGGAGGCACTCATGAGAGCTAGTTGGTTCCACATTGCTCTGTCAATGATACATTCAGTGGTTTGATCCCACCCGTCACTTCGTAGTCTTTAAAATATTTAAAGGCTTAGAAACCCCAGGGGATACTTCTTCTCAGTTATGAGGAGTTAGAACCAATTGAATGAGAGCAAGTTTTTCTTTGCGGGGATGGGAGACTGTGCAATCTATACAGAGACTATGATTTGGATACTGCAAAGTCAGAACACAGCTTGAGCAGAGGGGAAATTTGAGAAAATTGAAAAGCTACATATATGGAAAGTGTGAGGGCAATTAAGATTGTTGAAAATGGAAGACTTCATGGTAATTTTCATAATTATTTTGAAGATCTAAAATTTGCTTCTTCAAATTATGCAGCAAACATTTCAGAGCACATTTGAATATATAGAGGTCAATGGATAATTCATGTCAAATGTTTCAGAGATGAGATTGACTCCAAGTTTCTTTACAACAAAAATACTAACTTTTTTAAAAAAGAGTTTCTGTGAACAGATGGAGAAGTTGTGCCATTTTTAAAAAGACTGGAACATTTCAATTTCAATTCAGGAGTTTGAACTCTGATAGGAACATTTGGGGTTTCAGAACATTTGAATCTCTATTGAGTGTCACCAATTCATTATCAGTCTGCTTATTCTGACTCATAGAACTTTACAGGTTAGAGTTGAATGTGTCCTGTAACTTTGAGGATGTAAATCTTGATGCGAGCAAAGTCTCATCTTTCTCTTGCAAAGTAGCTGGTGAGCTGCACTAGATGACTTTGTGTTCAATAGTCAAACATATGTCCCGCGAGTCCATCCAGGGTTCTTCTTTTGCATACTCATGATGAATTCTGGCACCCTTTTCAGGGAGCAAGTTGGATCGGGCTACTACTCAGTTCCTAAAAAAGGTGAAGTGATACTTGGGGGCAATTCCAAATACATGTAATTTGCACTGTCCAAATATATCTTTTGATCAAAGAATACCATAAGAAGAATAATGTGATTCAGCATTTATTACCACACAAGCTATTTTAAATAAAGCCGGCATTCATGTCCCATTTCTCAGATTAGGTAACACTCATAAAGTATTCTGATTTTTTTTAATGATTGCACCTAGTGAAGAGTGAAACATAGTATATGATCTGTATCACAATACACACAGCTGACTGGGGACAACTGATGCCATTTTTTGAATCAGTAGGTGGAATATGCTCAGAAAGAAGTTTAGTATTCAATGCATCAAAATGGGTTGCAGTCAGTGAAATTTATCTGTTTTCTGTCTTCCACATTCATTTCTTCTCTCTCTTTCTGTCAAATACTTCATATTGTCTTCTTATTTTGTTGTTTTCTTTTGTCCTACTTTCAAAAAGACAGCTGTTGAGTTTTCATCAAAAAATTAAATTAAATGACATTTAGTGTATAGATTCATAAATTGATCACCTGCTTGAATATGTTTCAGTGCTTTTCCAACTCGCTGTGTGTCTCTTATCTAAATTGTTATTGTCTGCATTATTATTCAATCTTATGGTCCATCAGAACAACTCATTTTGAAGCATCTTTTAGACTATGATAGCTGTGTGTTTATCATTTTATTCTCAGCTTCTAGCACAGGTTGGAAATTCAAGCATTAAATAAGCAACTAAATGAATACATATTGTTCATATTGAATTAAATTCTGGATATATATTTAATATTTTTTCATGATTTTGGTGTATTTCTATTGCTTCTATAATTATGGGGAGATGTGCATGTATTATAAAAATAAGCCAAAGTAAATCAATGCCATCAAGTCCCACTTAACTCATAGTGACCATTTAGGATGTCTTAGAACTGCTCTGGGCTCTGAGACAGATAGGAATAAAAAGCCTCTTCTTTTACGCACAGAGCAAATCATGGTTTCTGTTGAACTCATGGCTTGTAGCCCAATGCATAATCCACAACACCAACAAGGTTTCCTTTAGAAGTATAAGTGCATAGAGTCATTTTTTTATTAAAATAGATTGTTTAAGTAAAGTTCACTTTTTGCTGAATTAAAGTCCTTATTTTATTTTTGCATATATGTCTAGACTTAAATGTTCACTTAGTCCAGTCAATAAAAACTTCTGGCAATTTCTTTCATCAATTTATATTAATTAGTAGAAGCCAAACATAAATAAGGGATTGTTTTCTTGAAGTAAAGCCAGGAGGTGGAAGAATCACACTCCAAGGAAAAGGGTTGTGACCAAGATCAGTTGGTGTGAAGTAGAAAAAAAATATTTTGTGTACATGACAGTCTAGAAAAACTTTTAGAAGAAACCTCCATCGGCTAACCCATTTTCTAAGATTCCTAAGCAATGACAAAGTGTCACCTTTGCAAACAGTTTCAAACAAAAAGACTTAGAAGAGTTAAATTCCATTATTTTCTTGGGTCCAAGAATTGACTGACATCAGCTGGTATTTTTATAAGAACCATACATTACAAACATCCTTTAACTATGTCTAAATATTTTTGTAGTTTCCCTAAGGATATCCAAGTCTTTTTATCCAACAGAAGTCTTTTAGCCAATTTGTTTATAACCTCAACTTAAGACTAGCATGTCAGTTGTTTATCGTTCATTTGTTTATTTCCAATACTTTGTTTTCTGCTCCATATCTGTGTCTATTTTGGAATCACGGTGTGAACTGTTAATTTTTCCACCGTGATATTTTTCAGGTATTGCATAAGTTCTCTGGATCTTCAATTAATGAATGAGTGGTTTCCATTTTAGAAAATTTGGAGGCTCATCTCAGATTCCAAAAGCAGTGACTTATCTATTGTGTGACACTGGCAAATTGTGGATAGGAGTTCTTACATATAACATGAAAACTTCCTGTGCTTTCTCTGCCTCCTTGAAAACATGGAGCAGCTGTTGGGAAGTGAGTCCAGAATGGAACCTTGACTAATTTATGTAAAGTTTCCTTGAGAATGTATTTAGCTTCCATATTATTTCTTTATATTAAAAACTGTGTAGGACACTATTTTTATCCTTTTTCTCTAAGATTTAGTTGCAAATGTTTTTTTTTTTTTGGTGAAATGCATAACGCCTCTTTCTTTCTTTCATTCTTTTTGGGCATCACTGCCCTCTGGTGGGAGTGGAAACCCAGCCTTGCTCCTGGAGAGCTGCTGCTGGATTTGAACTGCCAAGCCAGGCGGCCGCAGTCCCGCATTCAACCACTACGCCACCGGAGGTCAGTCCTCATAATGCCTCTTTCAAAGAGGGTCTCCTTGCTGATATTTCTGCATACTTTCACTCCTCTACAGTATAAGCCCCAAGTTCTGTATTGACCTGAGCAATGGCATATGTCGAGAGAAATCTGGGCAAGTATCATGAGGCAGATTTAAATATTTGAGAGAATTGTCTGAGAGAATCATGTCTGTTTTTTTTGCTTTTGCTTTCTCTTTTGGTGGTTCAGCTTTTACTCTCACTGTGCTAAAATATTTTCCACAAACAGATAAATTCAGGTAATTATTTATCTCCATTATTAAGTGTTCAAAATCTCTGCTACTGATCTAGTTGTCACTCAGGTGGCCGCGGTAAGTGGCGATGATGCCTATCCTTACCTGTGTGAGTCAGACACTTAGGCATTTGCCCAATCATCTGCTTCAGAAAACTACTTTCCTTTTGAGAAATAGCTTTTGGCTTCCTCCCAGACTTTAGACACTGAACACCTCAATTCAGCCACAAAGTTACCATGAAGTCTCAGCTACCCAAATGGTCTGAGTGTTGGTTAACCCAGAGAGTCATCACATTCAATGTTGACAACAGCAAGCAGTCATTAAATGAAATTGGTATATATGAGATCAGGCTCAAGGAGGAATTGAGCATACAAGTAAGATTCATGTGTCCCCAATGCTTCTTGACTCCATTTACAACACAGAACTTTCTTCTCCCAGTCTGTACCCATAACCCTTTGGAGGGGTTCTATGTAATCAATCATTTGAGGAAGAGAACACTTGAGTTTGAGTTCTGCATAATATGGAGCTACTCCTTGGAAGTGGACTGTGGCAGCACTCTAGCTCATATGGGAAATCCAATCTACGGGCAGAACTGTGAGCAGTGGACAGGCTGAGTTACTTGGGGGAGAAATAGTCACATGTGCAACTATATGCTGATTCATGGGCTATGTTTGATTCATGGGTTTGGCTGGATGGTCAGAGACCTGGAAGACGTCTGCTTCTAAAATTGTCAGCAAGGATGTGTGGGGAAGTTATTTTGATAGACTTTTTAGAAGGAATCTGAAAGTGAAGATTTGGCTTCTCATTCAAATGATTACCAATGTCCAACCCCTGCAGACAAGGATTTAACAATCAAGTGGATACAAATACATATACAATTCTGTGAAGGAGTTATCCCTGTCTCACAGCCACTCCTGCTATTGTCAAATGGACTCATGAACAAGATGAGCATTGTGGTAGAGATGGAGATTATATGGACTTTCAGTTATCATGAATGGACTACTGCCATTGCTAAGCGCCCGATCTGTCAGCTGCATCAATAAAAATGGAATATGGTAAGTGGAGATATTCCTTGTGAAGATAAGCTAACAAACTGATAGCAGGATGATTTCATTAGACTTCTTTTATCATAGAAAGGGAAGCATTTTGTTTTCACTAGAATAGACACTATGGATAAGCCTTATGCAGAGGCATGCCATCTTTCACAGTGTTGTTGCAGATCAAATAACTCAATTCACAGTCAAAAAAGTACAAAAATTATCTCATGCTCCTGTTTGTGTTATCATATACTATACTTATTAGGTCTGGAGGCCTTAGTTCCAAAGGAAAGGGTACTAAAACCAGCATGTCTTTGTGGAGATTTATCCTAATTGCCTAGTGGAAATTTGATAAAGATTACATAATAGAAGAAAAGAAGCATATATATGGAATACAGATTTCTTAGAAAATCTTTTATTACTGGCATATCATGCATTGTCATCAATGGTAAACTAGGGTAACCCAGTTCTGACATGACTACTAAAGGTCCAGGCTCATTCTTTAGGAATGAAATTTGGGTCATTCATCAGACAAAGAATCACAAACAGCTGAGCTGCTTGTGGGTGCCAACGGAATGTGTAATGGGTGGTTGAAAAAGTTATAAACACCAACTACAGAAATGTGACTAGTTGCAGAAATGAAGACTTGTATTGCTGTGAGAGTTTCTTCTTTGTGTTTATATCTCATATTTTTATACTATTTATTTGTGAAATATAAATTAGGTGCTTTTTGTTGTAAACAGGCTAGTTGTATAATATTATACACAAATATAAATTATATTGTATTTATTTAGAAATTATGTGTAAATTAATGAGCTGTGTACAAGGGACAAGTTGACAAGATGTGGACTGTCATAGTTTCTGTGTCAACTGACTGAGTAGTGATTCTCATTGTTTGGCAATTAGCCATAGTAACTCCCCATAAGGTGATCTAATACGGTGTAATAGATGCCATAGTGGGATCTACTGTAGGATCATGTCAGTTATAAAAAGATTTGGGTGAAATACTTACTCAGATCACAGCCTTGACACAATTCAAAGGAAGTGTCTTTGAGGTGGTAGCCCACATCTTCTATACACAAACTGATACTGTGGATAAGCTGGCTTGCTTTCTTGTGGATCTGAATCACATGCCTAGTTCATCACCATCTGTTTTAATTTGAGTTGGGTTAACTTGAGCACAGGCCCTGCATGCTTTTAGCCTGCTGATGCCAGGACCAATCAATAACCCCATCTGAACTTCTGAACTTGGATTCACTTATCTCTCTAGTCACATGCTTGACCTGCTGATCACCTGTGAAACCATCACCCTGAAGGGGCTCTGAGATAGACTGTTTCTATAGTAACGTGAGCCATTTTCTCGATATAAATAAACATATGCATTCTCTGGTTTTGTTCTTCTAGGGAATATAGCTTACCACAATGTGATTTATGGTTATTGATTATTTTCTCTTATAAGGCAGTATTTTCTGTCTTTTTAGTATAATTGTGTGTCTAAGAAGAACTACTTTAATTTAAGCTACATTAATAATAAAATCTATTTTATTAATAATATATCATAATTTTATCATATATTACAAGAAGATTAAACTACTTACCAAGAAAATATTTAAAATAAAAGAATTAGCTATCTTTTGCTGTCAAAGTATCTGAGCAAAATTTAATATGTATAACTCGTGAATATAACTCCTTGTTGTGACTGCATGTAAGTAAGAAGGGAAAGAAGGAGACAAGCTCAGGTCTCCTTGGCCCTCTCTGGGGTTACTAAGGTCTAAGTAAGCTTCTAAAAATCTTTCCCCTACTGAAAATTGACCTCCAAAAATAAATATTATGAAATTGCTAAAAGCAAAGGGGAGGGCTGAGCCCCGGTGGCGTAAGTGGTTGAGTGTGGGACTGCGAGCCACAGGCTTAGCAGTTCAAATCCAGCAGCAGCTCTCCAGGAGCAGCCCTGGGTAGCTCCCACGACCACCAGAGGGCAGTGATGCCCCAAAACAAAACAAACAAACAAACAAAAAAACAAAAGCAAAGGGGAAATGAAACGTCTTCTCTATAGTTATTAAGCATTAAAAGCCTAACACTATGAGAAATGTTTGCAGCTTATAAACAAAAAAAACCAACAAAACCCCAAGATTTACACAATGCTTCACATTATCTGAAGAATAAAAATACTCCATCAAGCTAGTTGTGATGAATCAGGTCCAAGTCAGGGAAAGTCCGTTGGGGACCAATTAGAATTGTGCTTTACAGGGGGCATTAATGATGGGTCTTAAGCCCCTACTATTGCATCGCTTCACAATTTGCTCCACCCAGAGACATTTTTGGGGGGCATCACTGCCCTCTGGTAGTCGTGGGAGCTACCTAGCCTTGCTCACAGAGAGCCGCCGCTGGATGTGAATCGCCAAACAATGGGCCGCAGTCCCGCACTCAACCACTACGCCACCAGGGCTCAGCCCCACAGAGACATCTTATGTAGGAACATAAACCTCTTTCTTTCAGGAATAGTTTTATTGGCATGCAACTGCCATGAACAAATTCCATACATTTTAAAGTATATAATTCATGTTTTGACATATGGGTACCTTTATGAAACCAACATTTTAAACACTAGACATAAAATATAAATAATCCCCCAAAGTTTTTCAGTTCTCCATAGTTCTCCACCTTTCATATGATCACTGATACTTCTGTACTATATATTGCTATATATAGTATATAAATATTTATATATTTATATTATATTTATATATATTATTATATTCATTGTATCAATTTTTCTTGATGGAGAGTAGTACGTGACAATTTGTTTTCTACTCACCTGTCGCTGGGCATTTGGATTATTTCCAGACTTGAGCTATTAAAAATAAAATTACTGTGAACATTTTGGACACAAAAATTCTCCCTACTACAAAACAGTTATAGATAGGCTTTAAACTAGTCAATTAGATCAAGATTTTGTACTTTTCAAAACTGTTTCATAATCTTGAAAGACCAACTTTAATTGGAAAAAAGTCAAGTATATATGTATTACATATAATCAGGATTTTAATAAAACATTAGCATACTTAAAAGAAAAAAGTTTCAATAGTACTTATATGTTACACAGTATCAACTTAGATGAATTTCTAAGGCCTTTTAATTAACTTTTTAATAGTATTTTAGTTCATATTCTGAATAATTTGAATTGTGCTGTTCCCATATTTGTAGCTCATTGATTCAATACATATGGATCTAGGTTTTCTGGTGGATGTTATTTTGTCTTAGATGGTTATGCAAAAGGCAAGACTTTAGTGTTTATAAAAGTGACTGGTGTAAAAAGTAAAAGCAAGATGGTGACCAAGTCACACCTGAAGGAGGAACCCGATCGAGAACAACACAGATGGGCCATGGAAAAGGACAAGCCATGCTTCTAGAAAGCAAGATTTTCAGCATAAAGAAAAGTAAGAAAAATTTATAAAAATAAAAGATCATTGATGCCTGCCAATAGGTTCTTTCTGTGCATAAGCAGTATAGGCGCTGGCCCCTAATTCTCACAGCCAATGCTTCCTCGTCCCAGAGCTAGCTAGTGGATGAGCCAACAGTCGCCAGCTCATAGCTCTGCACGAACAGCCTCGGGCAGACATGACTCCTTCATAGCTGCACAGGCTGCACAGCTGTAGTCCCACAGCAACCACAAGAGGGTCAGATAAGCAACCGTCCCTAGTAGAAGATTATTGCCTCACCCCTCCCTCCTCAGCCAGCTGAGTAGAAGGCAGGAAGAGACTTGCCTCTCTCACCCCCACTTGGTGATCTACATATACCTGACACCACAGGCATCTATTAATTTAAGATAATTAACTTGAATCATAGGACTAGAGAGCTCTCAGCTTGGCCCATCATCAACATTCCCCTAGTTTAATTTCAACCCTACTGTGCCATACTAAAAGACAACAAGATCAGAAAACAACAGGCTATCTGATACTGTCCCCAATTGCTCAAAAGACCTCTGCTCCACACAGTTCTTATTTCTTCTCATCATCATAACCCCTAAAGCTGACAGTATTCTTATAATTTTCTTGTTTTCCCATTTAAATATTATTAACCATTCTTCCATTGTTGCAAAATAAGATTTTTTGTGTTTATAATTTCCATTCATTTAAGCAACCAATTAACAGTACCAGTTTACTGCCTTTTAGTTTTTTTGCTTTTTCTCTCCTCTCTCTCTCTCCCTCTTCCACTCTTTGCTCTCCCTGCCCTCCCCCCAATGCTTAATGTAACACTTTTCCACAGATGCATAATATAAAAGGACTATCACCAATCTATTGCACTAACAGAGTTAACTACAGCCACATGTCCCCACCTCCAGAGCTAGGAAATTTGAATAATTCCTCAATACAAATGAGAACAATACAACAACACAACACATCAAAACTCTGGGATACAGCAAAAGAAGTAACTAGAGGCTAATTTGTAGCAATCAACAAACATATGAAAAAGAGGCAAACAAACAATCAAACCCCTAACAAAACATCTTCCAGAGCTGGAACAGGGATAATACCACAAACCCTCTAGTAAGAGAACAAAATAAATCTTAGAGATCAGAGTAGAAATAATAATACAGTTCAAAGTAAAAATAAACAAAATAGGAAAAAAGTTATCAAACAAGAAATTGGTTCTTTGAAAGGATTGACAAAATAGATTACTAGAAATTTAAAGGGAAAAAAAGTAGGAAATACTCAGAATAAGCCATGAATATGGTGACATTACAACAGCTTTATATAATAAAAAGAATAAGAAGGTACTACCATGGAAAGCTGTATTCACGAAAATACAACAGTCTAGAAGAAATGGACCGATACTTAGAAAAATAGCAAATAGCACTAACTCAAAGTTGACAGTCAGATCTTGAAAAGCTTAATTATCATGACATAAGAAACAATAGATCGGACAATCAAACAAATTCCAACCAAGAGAAGCCCAAGACAAGACAGTTTCCCAGAGGAATTCTACCAAGTATTTGAAGAATACTTGACAGCAATAATACACAAACTATTTCAGAATATAGAAATAAGCCAGTGAACTCCCAAACTAATTCTATGAAGTCAGCATAAAGCTGATACCCAAACCTGGCATATATCCCACAAAATAGAAAATTATACAATAATATTTCTTATGAATGTAAACACTAAAATCCTCAACAAAATTCTGGTCAATAGAATCCAATATGAGGACAAACAAATAATTCATCATGAGCAACCAATATTCATTCCAAGGATTAAGGGATGATTCAATATTTGAAAATCAATAAATATCATCTGCCACATAAAAGAAGGCAAAGAATAAAAAAGCACATGATCATATTAATAATTAGAGAATAGGCCTTTGACAATATTCAACATCGTTTTTAATTTAAAAAATCATCCAGCAAAAATGGAGTAGAAGGGGAACTACTTAACATCATAAAGGTCATACAAGAAATACACACATCATGCTTGATGAGAAGAAACTAGAAACATTTCCATTCAAATCAGATACTCCACAAGGATGACTTTATTTAATACTGTGCTGAATGCATTAGCTGGAGCCATCAGACAACAAAAGAAATCAAGGGAAAACAAAAAGGCAAAGAACTAAAACTGTGTGCCGATGGCATTAGCCTATAAATGGAAAACACTGAGATCTCCACAAAATGTTATCTAAAATCAATTAAGGAAGGCAGCAAGATTATGAAATTGATAGCTAGAAATCAATCATATTCCCTTTTTTTCAAGCTTTGTTTTTTTGCATCACTGCCTGGTGGGAGTAGAAAGCCCAGCCTTGCTCCTGGAGAGGTACTGCTAGATTTGAACTGTCAACCCTGTGGGCCGCAATCCCACACACAACCACTGCACCACCAGGGCTCAGCTCATTTTCTTATATATATTGAAGAAAGCCAAAAAAAGACATTAAATAAACAATGCAATTTACAGCAAGCATGCAAAAGATGAAATATTTTGAAATGAATTTAACTAAAGAAAAAAAAAACTTAACTAAAGAAACCAAAGGCCCATAATGAAAAAACTAAGAACATTACTACAAGAAATCAAAATGACCTATATAAATGAAAGAATATCACATACTTATGGGTGGGCAAACTCAATACAGTGAAAATGTAAGTACTAACAAAAATGATCCACATATATAACACATACTAAATACAAATTCAAAATGCATTTTTTAAAGAAATGGAAAAACTAATTACCCATTTCTTAGGGGTGGGGAAAGATCCATCATAAGCAAAGAACTTCTTAAAAAGAAGACCCAATAGGAGACCTCTTAATTCCTGATCTAAAAATTGAACACAGAGCCACAGTAGTCAAAATAGCCTGATCTGGTACAAGAGGTTTAATAGACCAATGGATTAGAATAGAAAATCCAGAAATAAATGCATTAAGTTTACAGGTAACTAATCTTAGACAAAGGACCTGTGAATATCTAATGGGACAGAGGCAGCATTTTTACCAAATGGTGTTAGATAGACTCATGGGATAGCCATGTGAAGAATGAACAAGACCCACATATCTCACTATGCACAAAAATGAACTAAAGATGGATGAAAGATTTGAATGAATATTCCACACTGGTCAGCATCTTCACTGAGAAAAAGACAGAAAACTTAAGGACCCTATTACAGGACATTCATAAACTACCAAGGATAATGAAGGGGGTATATGCAGTGGAAAGCAATATGGATGACTAGGACATGCTGAACTTTTATAACTTATACACATCAATTTCCTTCATCAGGAGAGTAAAACAAAAGCCCAAAGACTGGGAAAAATTGTTTACCAGCATCATATCAGTCAAGGGTCTAATTACCAGTCTATGGAACTCAACAACAGCTCACTAAGATGTCAGAAGACCCATTTAAGGAATGGGCAGAAAGGGATGAAAAGACCCAAAATGAAGTACAAATGACTAACAAGCATATGAAAAATACTTATGATCACTACCCATCTGGGAGATGTAAATTTAAATAGCAATGAAATATCACTTTTCACCAATAATGCTAGCTCAACTTTTTTAAAAGGAAAAGAGAAATTCTAGGAAGAATGTGGAGAGAATGAAACACATATGAACTCTTGGTGGACTTGTTTATACATAAAAATTAATGCAAAATATGATGATACTGAAGACAACTGGGAATTGGAATTCCACTTATCCAAAAGTACCTCTATTAGACATATGTCCCAAAGGGAAAATAAAAGGCACACAGCATGAGTGAATGTATGGTCTCCCATGTTTAGCAGAACAATTCAGAATAACAACAAATGGGAAGCATCCAAAATCTCAACTGTGGAAGAATGGCTAAAGAAACTATGGTATATACATAAAATGTTATAATATGTATGCCCAAAAATCATTGAAAATGAAAGCACGAAATGCCCCCTGACATAGAAGGATGGGGGAAAAGTTATACTAGTTTTTATAATATGTCTTTCATGAAAAGATCATTGAAGATACACCAAAGTGTGAAGAAACCCAGTGGTGCTCGGCTATCAATTGAAGTAATGTAAAGGATCTTAAAGCCTTGCATCGAAACAAGCAGCCATCTAAATGAGGCATCAACAAATTCTGCATCAAAGAGTACAAGCCTGTGTGTGTCAAAGATAATGATCACAAAGTCCAAATATGATGAAGGGAATGGCATCAGAGGTTAAATTGTGAACACACAATTTGGAGAAGGATAAGGAGGACAATGGGAGCCCAAAATCTATTTGTAGGGTGTCTAGTCAGATCCGTCCACAAGCAGATGCCCCTGGCCACAAACAGGACTCAGAACAGCTTTCCTTTCAGAGAGTTGACTATGGGAAAACCGGATTATGGTGGGTTACATTGCTGAACAATTTGATATTTGGCTAGTTGACACCCCTCTTGACTCAACCTGGATTTCTCTGTTGCTTAAATGTGCCTCACTTTTTCTATGACAGTAATTCCTTCTCTGGTGTGTTATACTGGGTTGAGTAAAGAAATAAATCCAGCAAAACTCTCATATGCATATAAGAAAGAGCTTTACATATAAGAGAAGTTGAATATTGAGAAAACATACCAGCCTAGTCCAAATCAACTTTGTAAGTCTGATATGAGCCCATATGACCAAAATCAATCTATAAAGTCCTCTTCGGACTCACAGAACATATGTAATGACAACAAATGCAAGAGAATCACAGGTCAGTGGGTAGGAAGTCTTTAACAATGAAAATGCATGTTATGTGAACTTTGTATCAAGAAAACTACTGGAAAAAAAAAGAAAAGAAAGAAACTAGAAAACAAAATTGACCAGTGGATACCAGGGGTGGAAGAGAAAGATTTTTGTTTGTTTGTTTAGAGTGAATTCCTTGAGTTTGTATTAATGGTGATAGAAAAATTTGGAAGAGGATATCAATATGGTTGAACCACAGAGTATAATCAATGATACTGAAATTTACATGTAGAAGTTGTTGCAGTAAAGAATGTTTGTGTGTATTTTTGTATGAATGCCATATTAAAAGCCAACTTTTGTCCTTATTAGCATAAAGGATGTACTCTTAATAATGTCATTAAGTGATGGAATTAACCCCTCCTCCTAAAGTAAGTTCTACCAACAAGTTAAATTAAATGGTTTCTCAAACACAAACTAACCTGAAAATGATTGTTAGCCATTTATATAAAGGTTAAATATGGATCTGAATTGTTTAAAAGATATCACATTCAAAGATAACTTTGATCTCTGCTTAAATATAGTAATGAAAATTCAAAATCACCAGTCTAAAGAAATAAGGCTCTCCATAAGAGGAGACTGAAAAATATGATTTTGCTAAAACCATAAAGGGGACTGCATCTTCATTCTTCCCCTCGTATAAGTTTCCCTAGTAGCCATAATGAAAATGAAGAAATAAATTGGGTATACTATTGAAAATTATTTAACTCTAACTCAGAACTTCAAAAAGACTATATAATATTGCTATATACAGCTAAAAAAAATCCATGCATTTTTAATTTTTCAACCCCCCTTCCCTGAGTCACTGAAAAATCTTAGCCAACATCAGTGAGTATATCCTAAAAAATATGTAAAATATTAGAAATAGAGCTACTATTATCAAACTCCCATCATTTCCTCATTTGTTTGTGGGTATTCAGCCCTGGTAACACAGTCAGCTAAGTGTTAAACACAACCACAATGACAATAATCCAAACACATTGAGAAAAGACATCCCTTGATTTGTGAAATTGACATCCTAGGTGACTGAATGATTAATGGTTTTAAAACAAAACAATAAAAGCAATGGTATCATTCTGACAAATGATCGAAGCATTGCAGCTGATGAATATCAAGGATTGTAAGCTTTAGGATGGATTGGAACTCAAAGTGGGAAAGTCAGGGAGCCAGCCGTCTATGATAAACAGGTCCTGACTGGGCCGGGTGGATGAGAAAAGAGAGAGAGACAAGTTTGGGATCAGGAGGGCTGGTGGTCAGTATCACTGCAGTCCTAAGTTTATTTCAAGCTCTAATTTTATATATCTTAAAAGAAAAAAGGGAATATATATTAAATAAATAGTTTAAAGCAAGATTAACATAGCAAAGATGTTATCTTTATGTGAAACTTTCTGCTTGCCTATGGGAATCATCTTATAGTAATTTTTTGGTCAGTACCTCCTACTCTCGGAACAAAGAACTTGCAAGCAATAGTCAGATGAGCACGCAGGTGAGCCAAATATTTGTCTATCTGCTCTGGGAATAAATCCAAGTGAGTGTGAAGAGATTCAGGGGCTTTGCCTCTCCTGATAGTCTCCTACAGGAATGTTCCACATTTTCACTATGTAACTATATAGGGAACACCATTATAAATGAAGAAACACTTCAATTTGTCAAATATTTTGTCTTGCTTGGCTTCATAATTAATGCTCATGGAAGCAGAAGTCAAGATATCAAAAGACAGGTTGCAATGGGTAAATCTGCTGCTCACCACCCCTTTAGACTATTAAAGAGCAGACATATTACTTTGAGGAATAAAGTGTTCTTGGCTGAAGCCATGATATTCTCCATTACCTCATATACATTTGAGAGTTGGACATTGAATAAGGAAGACCAAAGAAGATGCAATGCACTTGAAAACAGTGCTGGAAAAGAACATTGAAAGTACCATAGAATGTTAAGAGGACAAACTCATCATTGTTGGAAGAAATAAGGCCAGAGTGCTCCTTAGCAGCAAAGAGGTGAAAGCTGATCTTCCATATTTGGTATATTGTTACCTGAGAAGAGTCCCTGGAGAAGGACATCATGATGGGTGAAATCAAGGGATAGCCAAGGAGGGCAAGGCCCTCTACAAGATGAATGGAAACAGTGGCTGCATCCATAGGCTAGGAATAGGAGCGATTGTTGTGAGGCTGGCACAGTTCTGTGCAGGGTTTCCTTCTGTTGTGCATACCGCCGCCCCCTGCCCACTATGGGTTTCAGCCAACCCAATGGCACCAAACAACAACATTTATGCTTATACATTTTCCTCAACTTTTCAATGTTTCATTGTCTTTATTTCCACAGTATTCTGGTCTCATGAAAGGATCCAGGAAGTCAGAAGCATTTAATTTGAAAAATTATATCACCCAGGGTATTTACATGATTACAAGCCCTTTGGTAACATTAATTGCCTTCAAACTAATCCTTTTAAATCCCATTAAGTGAAATCATTATTCATGCAAATTGACCCTGCTCATCAACTATGATGGATTCAAATACAATACCAATGGATTCGTTAGAATATTTTTAATGCTTAAATCATTTGCAAGTGCTATCTTTTGTGGAGACCTTTAACTTAAAGCACTATAATTCCCACTGCGGCATTTTGCTCACCTAAAGTATTTTTTTTTTCATGAAAAAGGAACAGATATTAGCATTAAAGATTCTGCTAAAACTCCATCAAAAGAAATCTTATTGTGTATTACTCGCTAATCCATTTTCTGAGAATGAACTTGAAGTACATTGTGACCATACTTTATTATGATTGCAAAACTTTATGGTCCGCTAAAGCTTATTTGCTGTTTTTCATTGTCTTTGAGCTGGTTATTACTCACAGAGACTCTATTTATCAAATAATAAATATTTACTAATTCCTGTGCCATCCACACAATTAGTCCCATATTGGGAACCATCAATACAGTCCCTTTGTCAGTCGATCTTGCTGAAACTGTTACTGCTTTCCACTGCCCCTCTATTTTACCACACATTCTGTTCTTCACAGTGTCTGGCCTCTCTTGACAAGATGTCCAAAATACACAAGAGGATTATCCTCAAACTTGCCTTTATGGAGCACTCTTGCTGTACTACTCCCAAGACAGATTCACTTGTTATTTTGGCAGCCCTAGTACTCTCAACCTTCTTCACCAGTTCAAATGTTTGTGCCTCCTTCTGCCTTCCTAAGTCCATGCCCAACTGTCACATGCATCTGAGGACATTCCAGGGCACGAGGCAGGCTGACTGGAAATTGCAAAATGGCACCCTGTGTT
Source organism: Nesogale talazaci (assembly GCA_004026705.1). NCBI lineage: Eukaryota > Metazoa > Chordata > Mammalia > Afrosoricida > Tenrecidae > Nesogale > Nesogale talazaci. Next base: position 30,108 of record PVJH01003022.1, on the reverse strand, counting down.
TCCAAAAGGTTCAAGAGATCTTGTGCAAAAGATTTGCACAATTCAATGAATCACTGCATCTCTTGACTGCTGCTTCCACAAACATTGACTGGAGAGTCAGCCATGATGAGATCCTCCACAAATCACTGTTCTGACGACTATGATGATATCTAGCGATCCAGTATTACATAAAATTGTTAAAACATTTCAATTGATATTCAATCAAGTTTTTTGCTGATGCTTTCAGAGCAATATGGATGTCTTTGTCAACTGACTTTCATTTGTGTTCATATGCTACCTCTTCAAATGGTGGAATATCAACTAATTCTTCTTGCTTCAGTGAATCTGTAGTCTTCCCATAGTCTTTCGAGACTTCCTGCTTCATTCAGTATTTTTTTCCATAGAAGTTCTCAATATTGCAACTTAAGACATGTATTTTTTCTTGAGCTATTTCAGTTTTAGCTATGCTGATTGCATTCTTCTTTTTTGGTTCTCTACCTCTAGGTCTGCACAATTTCTTATAATATTTTATTTAGTTTTCTGGAGATGGCTTTTGAAAATTTCTCTTGTACTCTTAGAATCTATCTTTTTTTTGTTGTTGTTGTTTCAGCGAATCTAAGTTTAAGAACAAGTTTCAAAGTCTTCTTTGGCATTCACTTTTATCTCTTCTTCCCTACTTTTGAATGACTTTTCTTCATTATGATGTTCTTGATGTCATCACACAGCTAATCAATCCTTCTGTCTCTAGTGATTAATGTGTCAAACCTGTTCTTGAAATGTTTTCAAAATTCAGGTGTGATAAACTCAATATATTTTTATTTGGGTGGACTTGTTTTAAATGTCTTCAGCTTTAACTTATTCCTATATATGAGCAAGCATTATGTGTTTTTGATCATATGTTCCCTCTTAAAATAGTTGAGTGTCTACAAGTTGTCATTGCTTCAGTAATTCTGTGTATTGTTTTCATTGTCTTTTGCTGCTTCCTGAGTCTTCCAAAATTTTTCCTATAGAATTTTCAATATTGCAAATTCAGGTTTGATATTTTATTTAGTGCTTTTGGCTCAAGAGATTCTGGTTGATCTTCCTTTTTAATTATTTTTCTTTCTAACACATGTAATAATTTTGTCTTCCTGAGCTGTGTCCTTTGGAAATTTTTAGGCAGCTCTTCATTTCATCACATCTCGCATTTAGCTAATCTAAGCACAAGAGCAACTTTCACAGTGTTTTCTGACAATTCTCTTTCATCCCTGTCTTTGGAGTGATTTTCTCTTTGCTTCATGTATGATCTTCTTGATGCCATCCTACAGTTACTAAGCTCCTTCACGTGTGCTCATTACAGTCTGTTGTTGAGATATTTTTAAAAATTTTTGTAGGCTAGACTTAAGATCACTTTTTGATTCTTTTGTACTTCATTTAATTTTCTTCAACTTGAACTAACATATTAGGAATTAGTTGTCTATTTCACAGTTAGTCCCTGCAACCCATCCCCTGGTCTTATTTTTCAAATGTTTTACAGATGCAGAAGCATTCTTTTCAATGATGACGGAGAGTCGTTCCTCTGTAATTCATCATTCCTACCATAGGAAACTGGATCAACTGGTTCAATATGCCCACTGTTAACCCATTTACCTTAGAGGATATGCAGGTGTTAACAGGTTAGAGTTGCACAATATTTGCAAGACAGAGATGGTTTCAATCCCTTCACCCCCAAAAAAAGAGATGCATATGAGACTAGACAGCAGGAGGTTTGATGAGTTGTTGAATGTGAAATTGGTTATCTTTTTGGTAAACTTTCCCTTAACTCACAAAACAAATGAAAATCAAAGAAACTCATTTCATATCTTTGCCCTTCCTTTCCAGATGGCAATCAAAACAGCCAACCAATAGTTTTATTGTATTTTTCATTTCTGGTCTCTTTACCTGTCCTTGCTTGAGACTAGCACTAAAGCAGCCATCTCTTCACTTCTGCATGCCGGTGCTTTCCTCATCCGCATGACTCTCTAGTGCCGTACACATCTTCCTTAGCGTTATTTAAGGTCTGAGTGTGGTTTCTCCACTCCGGAGAAACCCACCGTAAGACTATTTTTAGGAAAAATAAATGAATGTTATGTTTATTATATAGCACTGTATAATAAATACCACATATTGACTTTGAACTCTAAGTTCAGCTATTTAGTCCACAAATTTCTCTATCAGAAAGATGCTGTCTGCTCTTATTGATATTACTAGTCTTGTGTACCTAAAAGCACAGTTCTATATGTAACACATGTCACATATATAATATTTACATGTTTCAGTATTTTAAGTACATATAAATAATTGTGGGGAAAGAGTATTATTAATAAAAAAGAGTACTATTTAGTACATATTATTAGCACTTCTCATAGTGCTATTACTTAAATTATAATATAAATATTAATATTACTAAAGAATGCTTAAAATGCTTTAAAAATGCTTGAAGTATACCTTCTGTTAATGACAGAGTTTCTTATAAGTCAACTTTTATATTTCCAGAATTTAGTATAATGCTGGGCAGGTAGAAGCAGATTTAAAAATCAATAAATTGGATAATAATGAATAATTGATTAAATGCATATTTCCTTTTAGAGAATGACTTTGAATGTTAAATTATATATTAAATAAACTAATGTGTTGAAGTATATGCTTACGTTTTTCAATTTACCATTAAATTAAGACATATAAAGCAAACATTTATTATTAAAGCATAATTATTTTTCATTAAAATAGAAAGTTTTCTAATTAGTTTTCACTAAGATTAATACAGTCATTTATTGTTCCTGAATAATTTGCATAAAGTGCCTGATATTTTGCAATGAAGCAAAAAAGTATTTGCCAGGATGTGATTATAAAAAGGATGTTTCTATTCACATTTATTATTTCTGCTATATTACTCCATGATGTATCTTAAGTGTATCCTTTCATTTATTTCATCCTTGAATATAGGCATTAGACTTATTGATTTTTCATTGTATGAACAGAGACTAAAGGAAAGATTTGTTAACTAAAGGCTATTTATAATTTGACAATGCATAATTAAGTTAATGTTTCAGCAAGTCTGGCATCTGAAAAATCAACAGGAAACAACTATATCTAAATATGCAGATACATATACCTTTTACAATAACAAGAAAAAGGCCATATTGCATTTTTGCTTTTATAAATTTTTAAAACTACAAATATGATATAAAATATAATTTTCAAGTTAAGATAAGGTGTTTGAAATTATCAACTGAGTCAAAATTATAAATCTCTGTTGATTTTACTCACATGTATATCTAAAATTTTTAAACCAAATAATTATTTATTCTAAGAAATGTTAAATGAATGTAATACTATAAAAATTAAAGTAGTACTATTTTACAATGATAAAAGAAAATGTGTCTCATATTGTCATTTCATATTTGAATAGTGAAATGTTTGCATTTTCGTTTTAAGGTTTGGTTTTAAGTGGGGCATTTATGAAATAAATAAATAAAAATATATTAGTAAGCCTTAAAAAATATTCATCCATAGTTAATACATAAAAACACATACTTCTCTAAATTTCCTTTTTACTAATCATATTTAAATAATCTAACTAACCATCACATTTCTCTCTCTCTCCCTCTTTTGGTATTTAATCCAAATTATGTGTTCTGGGGTCAAGACTACTCTCTTGTCTACATCTTTATATCATAATTCTTTACATTCTCATTGTTCTTCCTTCTCTACCTCAAAAGAATAATCTAATTGATCATTTCATTTCTTACCTGTGTGCGTTATTATTTTCTGAAATTATAACAATTTTCTAAACTATAATTTTCATCCTCATTAGAATGATGAACAATTGGAAGATAAAAATTGCGTGAACAATAAAATTTTGCATGAACATTTAATTTAATTATAACTGATATTCTTGCTTGAATTGTACTTGAGAAAAGTAGCTGAGTATGTAACTGAATAGAGGGCTGAGCTCCAGTGGCCTAGTGGTTGAGTGTGGGACTGCAGTCCACTGGCTTGGCATTTCAAATCCAGCAGCAGAAAGGCTGGTAGCTACCAGGACAACCAGAGGACAGTGATGTTCTCCCCCCCACCCTATCCCACCCCCCATAAAACAGAATAGAAACAAATAGGTCCTTCTTTATAATTTTTTTTTCACATAAGGAAAATTTTTGTTTTGTTTTTCATATAAGGGAAATTTTGATATTGTTTTCCAAGAAGAATTTTAGTAATTGAAGAGATTCTTCTTTTCAGTAGACCAGGTGCAATTTTAACTGAAGGCAAGTGAGAGAAAAAATAGCCCATATCCTGTGATATAAGAAAATGTAGATTTTGAATATCCCCCCCCCCCCAGCTTCCCTTTGAATATTTTTAAGAAAATCAATTTACCCCTCCTTTCTCACTTGAATTTTTGTAAGTTGTGTAGACTTCAGGTATAGAACACAGTCATTAAGCAATTTGGGATTTAACAATCACAATATTATCAGCAAGTGTGAAATATTATGCCTTCTGATGTTGGGATTGTTCTATCATTTTATATTAAACTATGTAACTCTTGCACAAGTAATGGGCATTGCATTCTTTACAATCAATAATCATATTAAAATTCAAAATTATTTCCATGAAGAAATTATTTAGTAATATAATTTCAAAAATTCTTTAAGTTCTTAAAACTCTGTATTATCTCTTATTTTATTTCTTATTAAAACACCTCAGCAGTGGTACTTTTGAAATACATATATACAAAAGACTATAGAATCCTAAGACTTTTCATTGATTTTTTTAAAAAAAATTGGTTTAGAAGAAAACCAACAGAAAGAAAATCCACTATTATACACTAAATTTTGTAATATGCTTCCCAAGGGAGTAATCTTTGTAAAAGGATATTTTCATAGATTTCTGCGGTGAAGAAGCTGGTGGAATGAAAATGCCAAAGTTCATATTAGCTTCCAGGAATATCCAATTTCTTTGAAACTAAAAGTCAAAAGCAAATTGTTGATAGGAGAAAGCAATACCTTCCACTTCAGCTATAAGCAAAATGGAAATAGAACAAGTAGTATATTTTTTCCAGATGAAAAGTGAATTGAAAGAGATAATAAATTAACTAATTACACAAAGAGTATATTTAACTTTGGAAGAAAATCAGTTTAAACAGATTGAAGACAATTGAATATTGGTCACAGATTAGTGCAATGTTTCTTTGCAATTTTAAATCAAATCTGATTATCTCTTTGTATGTATATGACTAAATACAGTTTTAAGACTAAATTTGGTTTTAAGAAATATTTCAAAAGTTTAGTGATGTAGTATCCACAGCTATTAATCAAAAGATTCTGAAAGCATACATGGACAGTAAAAGGCAAAGGGAAAAGTTATAATGTCTGAATCCAAGTTAATGGTTATTGATTTCACTTAATTGCACTTGCATCACTTCAATAAGATTCAATTTTCTTTCATACTGAGGAGGTGGGAAACTCAAAAGAAAAGTATAATATCTTCTAAAAGCTGGTGGCATAATTAGTCCTTAGCTTCATTTTCAACAGAATGATCAAACAAAGAATCAGATCATTGATATTGCATGCCAATAAAATGCTGTTGGGAATCATTCAACAATACAGCCATATATCAACAGGGTGTTGCCAGAGAACCAGGCCACATTCAGAAGAGGACAGGGAAGAAGTAATATCACTAATGATGTCAGATGGATCTTAGATGAAAGCAGATCATACCAGGAAGTTATTTACTTTCATTTTATTGACTATGCCAAGGCATTTTATTGTACAGATACTAACAACACTACAGATACCCTTAAGAAGAATGGGCATTACAGGACACTATAAAACGTTTACAAAATTGTGAATCCTGAAAAACGTTTACACAATTCAAGGGACACTTTAAACAGCTAAAAGCATATACCTACCTATTTTGGAAGAAGTCAAACCAAAGTGCTTCTTAGAAATAAAAATGGTGATTGTGTTAGTCCAGGTAGACTAGAGAAACAAATTCATAATCATACATATAGATATAAGGGAAAGGCTTATATACAAATGGAATAAAACATTGAGAAAGCATCCCAAACCAGTCCAATCCAAGGTCATTAGCCCATTTATCTGATACCAGTCTATAAAGTCTCCTTCTGACCATGAAGCGTGTGCAATGATACTAGGACATTAGAGGCCAGTGGGTACAGAGCCTTCTGTATCCAGTGGCAGTAGAAGCATCACGGTGCTGGCAGCGATCTCCCCATGGCACCTCATGTCCATGGCTCAGGATCCATCAGCCGTATCCATTGGTGGTAGAAGCATCTCAGCACTGGCAGGGGTCTCTCTGTGGCTCTTCCGGCTTCAGAGGTCTGGTTCCATCAGGGTAAGCCCATGTGGCTTCTCCTCCAGCTCCTCCAGTTCCTAGGACTCAGGATATGGTAGCATGCCACCCACCATCTTGTCATGTCAGTCGAGCATCCCAAGGGACTGAGTTTTGTGTCTTGTCAGTAGAGCATCTCCAAGAGACTGAGTCAAGTGTCTCACCCCCAATTTGGAAATACCTCAAGACTTCCCAGAATTCTCTGAGAAAGCCATGCCCACACAGATGTCGCATTGCTTATCTCCAGATTGACAGGCTAGATTCCACCCCTACACTGCCAGTGCTGAAAGTGACACAGATCAGTCACTGCCGCAACATCACCTACAGAATTAGTCCAACCACTTCATCAGGATGAAGTTCTTTCATGAATTTCTTCAGCCTTGGTTACACACCCGCTTCAGGCTATTACTTCTCCCAGTTCCTTGTGAATATACTACTATACCAGTTGTTGGATGATCTTCAGCAACATTCACTTGCATGTTGTTATCAGTGATATTGTTTTGCAGTTTGAATAGTCTGCTGGATAACCTTTATCTTGAATGGGTACAAATATGGCTCTCTTCCAGTTTGTTGGCCAGGAAGCCGTTTTCCATGTTTCCTGAAATAGAGGAATGAATGTTTCTAGTGCTTCATCAACTAATGGAAAAATGTCAATTGGAATGGCATTCCATCAATTCCTGCAGCCTTAATTTTAGCTCATGGCGTCAGTGCAGCTTGGACTTCTTTCAGTACCATTGGTAACTACTTATGTGCTACCTCCTCAATTGATTGAAGGATGACTAGTTCTCTTTGGTTCAGGGACTCTATTTTCTATTCATCTTCCTTAGTTGCTTCCTACACCATTCAATATTTTGCACATCGAGTCTTTCGATACTACATCTTCAGTCTTCATTTTTTTCTGCCATTGTTTTAGTTCAAGGTATGCCTATCATGTTATTCTTTTTTGGTTTCCCAACTCTAGGACTTTGCACATTTTTTAAATACTATTTTACTTTGTCTCCTTGAGTTTCCCCTTTGGAATTTTATGATCAGTACTTTCTCTTTGTTGTACGTCCATTTGCCTTAGCTCCTGTGTGATCTATAGCAAGTTTCAGAGGCTCTTCTGGCATTCATTTTAGTGTTCAATTTATCGAAGGTATTCTTTAAATCCAGGTGGGATATGCTGACAGTCATATTGTGGCCCTCATATACAGACTTTTTAAAATTTTCATCAGCTTCAACCTGAACTTACATATCAGCAGTTACTTATTTGTGCCACAGTTAGTGTCTGGCCTTATTTTAGCTTGCGGATTTTACACTAGCTTATCATAATAATGGAACATACTTTGCGAAAAGTTTGAGAACATACTTTGAGAAAAGCTTTCACATAGTTAAAATTCTAAATTTCAAGTTGCTATATATAATATCTACTCCCCTTTTTCATCTGAACAACTAAATGTATCCTTTAATAGGAAGTAGAGCAATGTGCCCAGCTAACATGGCACTGACCATACCCACTTTTTTCTGGAGATATTGATGCACTAACAGAACAAAACAAAATGCATACAGCTAATTATGTATTTCATCTACAAGACAGAAACATAAAGAGAATAGTTATTCAGTAACAGTTATTGAGAAATTAGAAATTAAAATGAGAAAATAAGTCCAGGTGGGCAAAAAATAAAAAGAAATGAAAATCATTGAGCCCAAATTCAATGTAAGAAAAATACAAAGCAGTCTAACAAAGCATAAAAATATTCATAAAATACACATTGTTAAATTCTCTCACTGACATTGAGCTAATGCCAACTCAATAAAGATAAGGTAAAACCGCCCTGAGTTTCTGAGACTAACTTTTTCTCTTGCAGCGAGGCTGGTGGTTTCTGTTTATCTTGACATTAGCAGTCTGATCTACAACCACTACGCAACCAGTGGCAATTAGCAAACTTCACAAACTTCACTTGAGAGCTGGTTTTCTGCTGAACCTTGACTGGTCCAAATGAGCACAAATTCAATAAGATTAATAATTGTAAAGAAACCAAAGAAACTGTCAGAATCTAACCAAGAAATTGCCAATTTAGCTGGTTTCATATGTGAATTTATGTACACCCTAATGACAACGGTACAATAAAATCAAATGAGAAGAGGTTGAAAAAAGTAGAGGCCTCACCAGATGATATTATCATTTAATTAATCCATGGCAACATCTAGATAGAGCGCTATTAGAAACAAACTCATTATTTTTAATACACAGAGCTGTTTAGTTAAATTATTTCTAACATTAAATATTTTTAATTAGTGAGAAGATAAAATAATGCAAATTATACAGAGCTCATCCACTAATTGCTTTTATTCATGGTGACATTTTGCATGGTTAAATTTTCAAATAAAATTTCATATCATTTTATCAATTCATAAGTAGGCATCATTGCTATTTTAATTTTAATTAAACTGTTTTGGCAATAAGAGAAAACAACATGTTATGGATTGGTTTTTCATCTTGATTACATCTTTTTCATTATTTTAAAGAATCTCACTAAAAATTGAATTATGTATATTTCCAACTTTTAAAAATCTGTTGTTCTTTATATTTATAAATGTGATTTTTGTGTATAAAATAAATTCTTTTATTATTCATGCCACCTATCTAATAAATAATATTTTATATCTGTGTCTAATAATTTTTGAGTTGATTCTTTTGGCAAACAAAAATACCTTTGCAAATGATGGGAAAAACATAAAAGAAAGTCAATGTTGAATTGTACCTATGAAATCACACACTCTGTCCACTTCAGTAATGTCCACACATTGCTTGCCAAGTTAAACAATGGAAAAAAGAGTAATGTACTTTTTATTGCAGCATACAATAAAACTGGGCCAACAATTCTCTATGTCCTATTTAAAAGAACATGTGTACTCATTCAAGAAATAATGAAATCTCATTTGAGGATTCCTTATCATGATGGTGGAGTAATCTAAGTAAATATTAATAACAAAGACATTACAGGGTATAAGAAGATATAATAAGAGATATGGGGGAAACTAAGATGGAAGAATGAGCTTATTTGAATGTAATAAACTATGATGAGGACAGAAATATTTCTTGGTGCTATGTGTTTAATCCACTAACATTATCAAGCACTCGTTTTTTATGTTGTTTTGTTTATTGGAGAGGAGCAGCTGTTGGAACCACCCATCATTACAGGAGATTTTATTAAGATCTTGTTGCTTAAGCAGTTATAATCAGCATTAATCGCACAATATTGCATCATAGATTTGTCCCTAGCACTGTCCCACGTCACTCTGTAGGACTTCTCCACTGCTAGAAGCTAGAGGCAGGACCCCAAATAAGAACAATGATACACCACAGGGGCCTGAGAAAGAACGCGGCTTATGAGTCCCCTTGGAGTGAGCCAAGGTCACAAGGTAGATTTAAATCAAGGCCTGGGCATGGCATACCAGGAGAAGAATCAAGACCCAGCCCAGGTGTGCCAGGAAGAAGGCTGTGGTAGGAGAGCAGATCACCATGGGAAACTGCAGAGGAAGGAGCGGCAGAGGGTCTGCGGGGAGGAACTCTTGGGTTATCTCTGAGAACCTTGTCTTCCTGGGTGAGAACTGGGAGCACATGTAGGGGGTAGTCAGCCACCACTGCAGAGTGAAATAGCAAACATCAGACATGGGAACATGGGGTCTGCAGGGGTGACCACAGAGGGCAGGGGAGCCACAGACCTCCCTCTACTCCCTTCCTACTGCTGGGCTTCAGGGAGGGTCTCTTTTCTCAGACCTCCATCCTGATGTTCCCCCAATTATTTTGCTGGAACAACTTGTGGTGTTGGGGAGAGTTAGACCTTTCTGAATGATATCCACATTTCAATCTCCCAAGGATTATTCCTTCCATCCCCCACTTTTCCAGTTCTGCTCATAAGCTACTTGGTACAGGCTACTGATGGGGAGCAGAGGGCTGTTGGTTACTCTGATGACAGGACCTCGTCTGTAGGGTCTCGAGGCATGGAGAAGATAGAGAGGGTGAGTGTTTGCTGTAGTTGATGGAGGTGCTCAGCCAGGCTGGGGAGCAACGTGGTCCTGAAGAGACTGGTGGTGAACTGCAGGCGCAGCGGTGCGGTGGAGAGTATGGCATGGTATGAACCACCAGTGAACAGGACCAAAGAAAGCCATGAGATGCTGCTCCCCTGCTTCAATGAAGCCAGCTTTGGTGGACCAATGAGTACCTGGCCCTGCATCAGTAGGTCGCCCACCTGAGACCCCTCCAGGAGGCCAGCACCGGGCCACCCAACTGTGGGAGCAGGTAGGTTGAGTACATCGGAAAGTAAGCACTTTTTTTTAAGGGAAAAAAAAAAGAATCTTCAAATAGTAAATGCATTTGGATAAATACATATATGAAATATCAACTACTTTAACCTTAATTTTTTTTCTCTTTTAACTGATAAAATAAATTTTGTGCTCAAATCAAGAAATGTTTAATGATCATATACAGTTAAGACTGTAAGAAGGCTGCCATCTAGAAAGTATATAAGATGGTTCTAACAATTGTGGTATCATTGGATTCATTTTATGAAAATTGTAATTTTACTGGTAGATAATATCTGTATTTTACCTGCTATGTCATATTAAAATCTAGAGAAGTTTGTAGCATGTTGGTTTGTACAAATGCTACTTATATATATATATATTTTTTTAATTTTTTAATTAAAAATCATTTTATTAGGGGCTCGTACATCACTTTTCTAATACATAAAAAAACATACTGTGACAAGAACCCTCGCATGTCCCATGCAGTCATCATTCTCCAAACATCCGCCCTTTCCCCCCAGCCCCTGGTGTCAGTTCCTCCAACCCCTCCCCTCTTCCCCTGCTCTCCCTCTCCCATCAGCCCTCATTACTTTATAAATTATAAATTATTATTATTCTGTCATATCTTACCATGCCTGACACTTCCCTCAACCCATCTCCCATGTCCGTCCTCCAGACAGGTCATATGTAAAACCTTGCAGTTGCTTCCGTCTCTCTACCCCACCTTCCCTCCATGCATCCAGTAATTCCAATCTATCCACTGACCTGAGGGGGCTCATCCATCCTGATTTCCCCATATCTCCAGCCCCCCTCTCCACTAGTGTACCTTCTCCAGTCCATCCAGATGTGCAAGGTAGAGATGGGATCATGATGGTTGGGGGGTAGGGAGACCACAGGAACTAGAGGAAACTTGTAGGCATCATCACTGCCTGGCTGCACCCTGACTAGTTTGTCTCCTTCCCATGGCTCCCCTGTAAAGGAGGGGCCAATTACCCACCAGTGGGCCCCCTCCCCTCACTCGTAATGAAGTGATTCCTGTTCTTTGCTGCTCAATACCTGCTCCTTTTGGCCCCTCTTGATCACACTTGCTGGTGTGCTTCTTCCATGTGGAATTTGCTGTCTCTGTGCTGAATGGTGACTCGGTTATCTTCAAGTCTTTGAAATTTAAAAAAAAATTAAAATATAAGTAGCATTTGTACAAACCAACGTGCTACAGACTTCTCTAGACTTTAATATGACATAGCAGGTAAAATACAGATATGGTGGGACAGGAGGGAGACGGAAGGAAATAGAGGAAAGAGCTAGAAGGCAAAATGCACTTGCAGAGGTCTAACATAGGTATGTCCATACATAAATACAACTACCTATTATAAGGTGGGAATAAATTTAAGAACATATTTATAGGTCAAATATTAGGGCAGCAGGTGGACCTTGGGCCCTCAACCTGGTGTTCCCTCAAAGCAAGAACACTTTGTTCTATGAATCTGGTATTCCTCAAGGATCACTGGCCCAATATGATCACTGAAGTAATATGGGGATTTATATTTATAATTTGCAGGAAATCAATAAATATCAAGAATATAAATATAAATAAATATAAATATTTTTCAAATATTTATAAATTTGATATCTGAAAACTTCCTTTGGTTGCTAAGAAGTATACTTCAAAATATCTGAAAGTTAGTAGACCATTTATTTCAAAATATACTTCTTGAGCTTAAAAAATTTAAAAACAGAGAGAAGGTGGGGTAGAGAGACGGAACCAACAGCAAGGATATACACATAAGCTCCTATTTGAAGGACAGGCATCAAAGGAGTGAGTTGGGGGAGAGGTCAGGCAGTGTAAGATATGACAGAACAATAACAAGGTATAAAGTATTGAGGGTTGGTGGGGAGGAGAGAGCAGGGGAAGAGGGGAAGGGATGGAAAAGCCAATACTAGGGGCTCAAGGGAAAAGGCGGATGATTGGAGAACGATAATAGGAGTGGACATGTGAGGATGCTTGACACAGCATGTTCATTTATGTATTGTGAAAAACGTTGTATGAGCCTCCAATAAAATGATTTTTAAAAAATGATTATCTCGTGCCTCCCTTAAATACTGCACCCAAATAACAATTGTTCGTTGTAGTTTTATACTATCACATCATATGATTAATTCAAATAAGTATTTTTAATTCACATTTCCTGATATCAATCTGGAAGGGAAGTACACTTCCAACTTACTGTGAGCCCATCACTTTTGACTCACAGCAACTCAATCAAGGAGAGAGTAGAATTGTCCTGTGGGTCTCCAAGACTGCACCTCTTTGTTGTTTTTCATAGGTTTGCCTCTAAGACCACTTTAGTTTGACTTTTTCCCCTGTATTTGGCCACACGGGCCAATATTTAGAGAGGAGGAATTAGGAGAGGGTAATTCTTTACAGGAGTAGAAAGAATGTCCGTCTCCTGCAGAGTACTGGCTGGTTTCAAGTCACTGCCCGTGTGATTAGGAACCCGACAAGTGAAACACTAAATTCCATAGAAGAGAGTAAGTGCAACACGTAGGGATGTGCTAGTATCATTTTCCTGACAGAAGTCTTATAAAGAAAAATATGGACAATAAATCGAGCCTAGAGATTTATACAGATGTCACTTGAAATCCCAGTGTCATCAGTTCTTTTTGTGAATAATGTTGATGCAGAGCATTAAGTGTTAGCTTGGTAACCGCAATGGCAGCCATTGAAAACCACCACCTGCTCCACAGAAGAAAGGCGCCATAGTCTGCTGCCCTACCGACTCCCTACCCATGCACTCGAGCCCAACAGGGTCACTGTGAGGTGGAATCTACTCAAGAGCAGTGGTTTTAGTTTGTTAGCTTTTAAAAATTTGAATTCTAGTACTATTCCATTAAACACATTCCTGAAAATGAAGTCCTTTTGATTTTAATTCCATTTCTTAACTACTTTTGTGTCTGACATAAATCTCTAAGCCAAACAAAACCATGGTCAAAGGGTTGGTTGCTACGCATGGCGACTCTGCAGGACCAAGTCGATCTGCCTGGTGGGGGCGCCAAGGAGGTAAATCTTTACAGGAACAGAGTGCCCCCGCTTTCTCCTAACTGGCAGCTGGTGAGTTCCAACTGTTGACCTTTCAGTTGTCAGCCAGCCGCTTTCACTACCAGACGAGCAAGGCTCCTAGGAGTTCTAAATGATGGGAATTTTCAATTCATCTGCAGTCTGTGAGTTGCTGAGTATAATACACATAATTTGAGTACATCCGTTTAGAGTGATTTCACAAGTTGAGCTTTTTTCTGCCGTGTTAATTTTTGGTATTGATGTTGTTTTCATGTGCAGCAGATGGCAACAATCATAGAAATCAGCGGAGCAATCATAGGGATCAGTGGCATGATGCCTCGTTGTCTGGGTCACAGGACGCTCGCAACGGGGAAAGAGCGGCAGCATCTGACATCAAACGCTGTGTAGTCATCAGACAGGCTCGGACAGAGGGTGACCGAGAACTGCTGAAATGAAATAAAAGCTACAAAAATGTGGTGTCTTTCTGTGTGTGTGATACCAAGAGATCATTTGCTAGTAAAATAGTTAATGAACATTACATCCTTAATAATCTATATGTTGCTTTGGATAGCATGGTAAATTATATGAGGCCAAATAAAGAGAGACACAGATTTGTTTGAGTATTTTCAGCTCTTTGCTAATAAGTACATAATTATACATTTTGAAAGTTGAGCACTTCCAAGAAATCTACAGACTTCACATAGTAAGTAAAACTCAGAGAAAATTTATCAAGCATACTTTTAATGAAAGATGTGAATTATTACTTTAGAAACTCCAAATTTGCAACAGACATTAATTTTTTTTGTATTTTTAAATCACTCTTCTTTTCTTACTTGAGATCTTTGATCTTTCATGCCCCCAAAGTGGGTGTTTCTTTGTTTTAGGAACCAATCTTCCTTTCCACATCTCAGTCCATATTAGTGGTGACACCCTTAATATTATGTTTTTAACTCTTGTGTACACAAGTCTCAATTTTTGATTTCTAGTTCTGATAAATCACTGCTAACTGATTTACATAGTTCCTTCAGCTTATCCTAACTCTTGATATCATTTATGGAAGAAAACATTTCAATTTTCATCTACTTAATATAATTTAATATTCTTTTAACATTTCAATAGAAATATTGAAAATTTGAAATGTCTTGATGTTTTTCTACCATGGTGTCTCTTTTCCTCTAAATTTGTTTGTAGCTCTTTTTATTTGTCATGAAGTTCTAACCTGGCAACTTTACATACAACAGAATACATTCCTCCTCCTGCTACCACCTTAGAACTTTTGTTTTATTTGTGTCAGTTGTTGCAGCCAATGTGTCTGTTCAGCTTCTTGAAAGTTTTAAACTTTTCTATTCACCCTATACTGGAAAAATCATGATGTTCTTCTCCAGGAAATTGAGTCTTTTCATATAGAGAAACAGTTTCACCATCCTTATTCTGAAGGAGTATTCTGATTTTATCTCTTCCAAACCAGTCTTTCTTTTTTTCTTCTTCAGATTTTTCCTGGCAGTTTATGCCCTAGTTGTGTAGTTCAGTAACAGTTGAACTGCTAAGAAGGAGTGTGGCAATTCGAACTCACCACCAGCTCCATCACTCTAAAAAAGAAGACAAGCTCCTTTCAAAATTTATAGAAACCCTGTATTGTGTACATATGACTTGAAATCACTCACTGGTAGTGTTTTTGCTTTGTGTCTAAATTTATTATTTTTAATTGATTATTTTTATGTATGTGGCTTTTATGGTATATTTAGTATTTTTCTCCAATACTATGATTCATATGAATCATTTCACCTTATGTTTTCTTTATCCATGGTTCTGGAGCTTTGGTGGAGTAGTGTGTTATGATACTGGACTGCTAGCTGCTGCAGGGTCAGCAGTTTGAAACTACTAGTTACCTCAAAGGAGAAAGAGGAAGGTTTTTCATTCCATGAAGATTTACAATCTCAGCAATCCCTAGGGCAGCTCTTCTCCATCCCACAGGGTAACTGTGGGTTGGGCTCTACACAAAGGGAGTGAATTTATAGTTTTGATTCACTGTTCAACTATCTCATGCACATGAAGTATTTCATAAACACTAGGACTTGGGTCAAGTATTCTCTAAAGGGGTCCTTTATGCAACAGTAATGTTTGATGCTATTCATTCTCTAATTTTCCCCTTGCCTGTAGGGTTCTTAATTAGTAAATAGCCAAGAAATACCAAATAACTTGAAAACTTCAAATTTTCTCTTTACACGTCCATTTGGGAGATTTTTGTTTTCTATATATTGATGTATAACCTCTACTGAAGATTGTCTTGTTTATTCTTCAACAGTAAATGTTTCAAACTTGGTTTCTCTTCCAGCAAGTATGATTATATCATCTCCATATTATAGGCTGTGACTGACTAGTTTCTCCCATCCTATATCCTTCTGCATCTAATCCAACTTCTAACACAACTACTAAGCATAAAGTATTCAGTTTGTAGGTGGAGGATTTGTATGTTTCATCTCAAAGTCATGTCTAATTTTGTTTGCTTGCTTTTGTTTTTGCTTTTTGGTGGACATCACTGCCTCTGGTGGTCGTGGGTGATACCCTGTGCTGCTCCTGAGAGCCTCCCCTTGATTTAAACCGCCAAGCCCGTGGGCCACAGTCCTGCACTCAAACACTTATGCCTTCGGGGTTCAACACCCCCGCGGGGCTCAGCCCCGATGTCTAATCTTAAACTGGACTTGAACTTCAATTTCTCTTCTTTTTTGAGAAAAAAATTGAAAAAATGTTAAAGAAGAAAAATTCAAGGACTGTGCATATTATTTCACATGAGATAGTTCTTGTATGCAGTTGCTGTCATGAACTCATGAACTGTGGTATATTGTTGGATACACACACACACATCTCACCTCAGAAGTCATATTGACAATTCAAAATTTATATATTTTTGAGAATGGCTCAAAAAATCACTTTTGAGATGGAATGGGCACCCAAAAGGACAGTTTATGACTTGAAGGTTTACAAAGAAGTATTAACACATCAGCCAAGTTATTCACAAAGGGGAGGGAGAATGAGGCTGGGGGCATGAAATAATGGATAAGTTTGCAGATGGCTTTCTTCTGCAGCTTTTGTCAGGGAACGGGAGCCAAGTGCAAGTTTATCTCAGACAGAGAGTCAGGCCAGGCATTGCTTCCTCAGCTCTCGTGGCTGAGCCATCAGCATTCTCCCATGGGCCATGAACTGTGGAAGGTGGTGCTCCTGTACTGTTTGCCTAAAGAATAAACAGCTTCTTCCCACAATAATAGATACAGTAAAAGGTAAAGTTGTCAAGGATTGTTTCTTGCCTGGATACACAACCAATGCTCATGGAATTAGCTGTCAAGAGATCTAAATATGAGTTGCATTTAGTAAATATGTATCACAAGATCTCTTTAGAGCATTGAAAAGCCAAGATTTGTACTTTGAGGAGGAAGCAGTGCCTGACCTAAGCCACGGCACTTTCAATTGCCTCTTATGTATTTGAAAGGTGACTATAGAACAAGGAAAAACTGAAGAAGAATTGATATGTTTGAATTATGTTGCTGGAGAAGAAGGATAAAATGCCATTGACTACTAAAAGAACAAACCCACAATTGATCATGGAGTAAATACAGCCCAGAGTGCTCCATAGAAGCGAGGCTCGCAAGGCTTAGTTTTAAGTCTATAGGGAATACTGTCAGAAGAGACCAGTCCCTGTGGAAGGATGCCCTGGAAAAATGGAGTGGAGGCGGAAACAGATGGACTGGAGCAGTGACTAAAATAAAGGAGTCAGGCATAGGAACAATTGTGAGGATTGTGCAGTGCTTCCTTTGATTGCACAGAGGTCACCATGGGTTGGAAGGAACTCAATGTTATTTAACAGCTACAACAATATAGAAAATGAATTCACATGCATGTATCTACGTATGCATCACAATATTGTGCAACTATATTCTATTAAATTAAATCCTATATACATAAATATTTTAATGGAAATTTATCAAGATCTTCTTGTAAAATAAATGGGGCCTATTAAGCAGAAATTGGAAACTGTAACCTAGTAGAATAAAAAGTTTTGGAACAGATCAAAAAGTAATGAAAAGAGCAATTAAAAAGCCTTTTGTTTCAAAAAAAGATGATACATTGCTGATATAATGAATCAATAATAAATAGAGAAGACAAAGTTAATAGTAGAAAAGGAACAACAATTTAAAATGAGCCATAGTTAAAGATATCTATTTTCAGAATGACTGATAACTTAAAGAGGTATTGACATAGAATGCTGAAAGATATATTTACTGTTTTGGAGCTATTTGAATATAGTTTGCATTTTGAGCTGGGTGGAAGTTACATAGCTGTAAATATGGAGTCTACATTATAATGTGTGCACTTAATTTTATGAAATGATGTGGAGTATTTTTTAAAAAGGTAATTCTTTTTGAGAGGTTGACTGCTGGCAGATAAACAGGAGAAAGATGGAGGGAAGAACTTTCCCATTTTTGCACAAGTAATCTTGTAAAATGCAGTAAACTTCTATATGATTCAGAACTGTATTTACCCAAAAGACATAGAAAAGTATCTGTTTTTGATTGTTTATTTGCTTGCTTGTGTTTGTTGAACAATTTTCCATCTGTGATATATTCCAAAGATTGAAAGACATGCAGTCTAAGATCGCAGTGTGATTAATGCACCTGCCATTTCCAGACATAAATAAAATAGCATTTATTAAGTTCATTTTAATTACGAAAAATTGAAAGTGGTTATAATGCAGAACATTATTGTACAGTAAATAAAGGTAGACTTATAAATTGTGTACTATTTTGATCTTCAAGTTTTAAAAAAACACACCTCTTTTATATTCATAATTCACAACATGGAGTCACCATTGACTCACAGCGATCCCTGTGGCTTTCTGAGCTTGAAACTGTTTAGCAGAGTAGAAAGCCCAGTGTTATTCCAATGGATCTGTGGGTCGTCTTAACCTGTGACCATGTGGCTCCCAGCCCAATGTGTAACCACTATCCCACCAGGGCTCATATATTCCTATGCCTTGTAAATTTATTAATTTTAACAATCTTTACTTTAGAGTGCTAATTCGGAAAATAGTGGATTCTTTGTCTTGCTATGTATATTCAACATTTCACACACACAAAGGAATTATCCACATGTTACAAATCACATATTAAATGCTTTCTTTGCAGAACATGAAGTGGAAGTAGAACAGAATTATGATAGACTCATTCTTGGTCAATTAACTCACATGCCTCATGAAACCATGACCATAAAGTCTCAATTAAGGAACAAAAACTTGGAGGTGCTTGGTTGTACCTTTAAGCAAGATCAAATAACAGTAATTTCTTATAATTTTAATGTAACCTGAGAGGCATATAAACTCTTATTGTATAATTGTATATGAAAATACATTTAACTTTTGGGTCTGGAATAAAAGAAATACACAATAACAATAAAAATAATTAATTGTAACTGTGAACATTAAACATCTCAAATAATATAATCAGAATAATTGTAATTAAATAAATGCATGTATTAAAATGTAATTAAAATGACTATAATTAAAATCATGCTTTCTATTTCCTCTTATATTATTCCTATTGGATTGTATGATAATTATTCAAATTATAAATCACTATTAAGCTCTACAAAAAAAATAAATCACTATTAGTAGAAATATTGAACTTCTCAATGAGAAGTAGGGTTATGTCCATAAAACTGTTATAAAATTAATTAAAATTCATAGCAAAATCAATTATGATAATATATCTTTTTTCAAATGCTTATTGTGTTCATACTATAGAAAATAAACTGATAAGCATCAGTTTAGCAATCATTTGCAATGAAACAATCTTTATGTAGAAGTATGATAAGCATGTAGCGTATACATGTATATAAGATAAAAATAAGTGTTCTCATAATATGTGGAGCAAAGATAGATCATTATATGGTGAGATAACCCCTTTAGAATAGGTCTTAGTAATGGTCTGTATGAGGAAATCAGTGGTCGTGTAATTAACTGGTAGCACTGTAGGTTTAAAGAACAACAAATGTCAAGTTGTGTTCCTGGTGTCTGATAGGACATTCACACTGTTGAATGAATTAGGTAACCTTAGAGACTTGATCAAAATCATTAATGGCCTAGATGATATGTACACTTCATGTTATGGTGCAGCTGAAGAAAATCATTGTTTTTTGTGGACCTTTTTATACTACAGAACTCAGTCCAATATTCAACTCAGCCTTACTAAACATCCCAATGTCCCCGGTAAAGATGGAGTAAACGGAAGAGGGGCCTGAAATTAGTCAGCTGAGTTGGAGGAGAATGAGGTGAGCTCCACATGGAAAATTATTCTAGCAGTCAATTTTTTAAAAAATCATTCTATGAGTTCTGGTGTGAGACTACTGACAGCAAAGTCAGCAGTTCAAATCCACCAACTGCTCCATGAATGAAGGTTGAAACAATCTGTCCCTACAAAGATAGGGAATTGCTAGAAATTCCAGCTGGATTTATAAAACTATATAGAATAAAGAATATTATTGCTGAGGTCAGATGGATTTTATTGTAAGCAGAGACTATTAAAAAAGTATTTACTTATTTTATTGACCATGGGGTAGGATTTAACTATGTCTCATTCAAAACTAAACTCACAGCCAGAGAGTCAATTCTGATGTACAAGGACCCTTTAAAGGCAGCGTAGAGCTGCCTCATTTGGGATTCAAGGCTGTGCATATTTAATACAGCAGAAAATCTAACTTCCTCCCTATGAGTGGCTAGTGGGTCCAAGTGGCTGATCTTATGGCTAGCAGACATCTCAGAACCCACTACACCAGAGTGTCAAATTTGACTGGGTAGATCTTATGAATTAGGGACAATGCTTCATAGAATGAGAATTTCAGAATACTTAATTATACTCTTCTGAAACCTATTTGCAAATCAAAAAGTAATCATTCAAATAATGAAGGCTTAAAATAATGAAGGATGTGTGTCAGGGTTTATACTTTCATTATAATTATCACTCTGTATTTTGAACAAATAATCCAATGAGCTGAAGTATATGAACTAGAATGCATTATCTCAATTCGATGAAGACTCACAAACAACCTGTGATATGCTGATGATGTAAACTTGCTGAAACTAAAGATGATTTGAAACAATTACTGATAATGACAAAGTCTCTTTGGTAAGGATTACACTTTAACATAAAATCAAACCAAACCAACAAGAACAGCAAAAACAAACTGGCAAAACAGTCATAGGTAGATTGATATGAGTCGTTATAAAGAGAAAAATTGAAGTGATTAAGGATTTCATTTTACTTGAGTCCAAAATCAATGCTCACAGAAGCAACAGTCAAGACAGCAAAAAAATGAGCATTGGTAAAAATATGCTGCAAAACAACCTTTATAATACTATGATTTAAAGAGGTCAATATCAAAACTAAGATAAGGAATGCTCAAATACAAGTGAAAACTGGAATTGAATAAAGAAGGTCAAATAACCATTCATTGGGTTTATCATGTTGGCATATAATATTGACTGCACAATGGCCTGCTAAGGAGTAAACAAACCTGTTTGAAATGAAATAAAGTCAGAAGACATCACTGTGTGCACACATCCCCAAGGTGCCCACTGAAGACATGTGAGAGCTTGAGCAAGAGTGGTGAAGAAAGTAGATGGTGTCCAGCTATCAAAAGTATGGCGTCTGGGGTCTTTAAGGCTTGAGCATAAACAAGCAGCCATTCAGCTCATGAGCAAAAAAACGCACCATAAAAAAAAAGGCTCACTTGCCTATGCTATCATGCGGTGCTGAAACAATCAGGTATCAGACATCAAAGAACAAAAATCAAAATCAATGGACCAATTAACTCCCACTGAAGACAAATGGATACAGAGGCAAATAGAGTAGAAGAAATGATGGTGCCCAGCTACCAAATGATTGAATGTCTGGAGTCTCAAAGACTTGAAGATAATCGTGTCGCCATTCAGCGCAGAAACAGCAAAGCCCACATGGAAGGAACACACCAGCCTATGTGATCAAGAGGGCTGAAGGGAGCAGGTATTGAGCATCAAAGAACAAGAATCAGATCATTATGAATGAGGGGAAGAGCAGGGTGGGGACCTAAGGCCCACTGGGGGGTAATTGGTCACCCCTTTACAGGGAAGTCACGGGGGCAGACAGAACAGTCAAAGGCAGCCAGGCAGTGATAATATATACACGTTTCCTCTAGTTCCTGAAGCCTTCCTCTCCCCCAAACACAGTCCCAACTCTACCTTACAAATCCAGATGGACTGGAGAAGGTACACTGGTGGAGAGGAGAGTTGGACATATGGGGAGACCAGGATAGATGACCCCCTTCAGGCCAGCGGTTAGATTGGGGCTGCTGGAAGGGTAGAGAGAGGGTGGGGTGGAGAGACGGAACCAACTGCAAGGATATACAAATAAACTCCTATTTGAAGGATGGGTATCAAAGGAGTGCATTGGGGGAGAGGTCAGACAGTGTGCGATATGACAGAACAATACCAATGTATAAAGTATTGAGGGTTGGTGGGGAGGAGAGAGCAGGGGAAGAGGGGAAGGGATGGAAAAGCCAATAGTAGGGGCTCAAGGGAAAAGGAGGATGATTGGAGAACAAAAATAACAGCGGACACGTGATGGTGCCTGGCACAGTATGTTTACTTATGTATTGTAAAAAGTGATGTATGAGCCCTAATAAAATGATTTAATAAAAAAATCGACATTAAAAAAAAGGAAACTGGTGAAAATTTGGCTGATGTACTTAGGGCATGGTATGAGAAGGCGCCCCTGGAGAAGACATGAAGTTTGGTAAAATGGAGGATAAAGGAAAATTGTAGAAAGTCCTCAATGGAATGGATTGAAATTGACCTAGTGGGCATAAGAAGATGAAAGGGAACTTAATTGCGATGCTGGCACAGAACTAGGGAGTGTCTCGTACTGTCATACAAAGGGTTGCTGTGGGTCAGAGAGATGCTGATGGCGCCTCCCAACATACTCTCGCAGCAACCCATTGATTTGAAGGCACTCAAGATCAAAGGCCCAGTGGCTTTGTGGTTATTAATTGGAATGGTAAAGAAAGGTCAGCAGTGCAGAATTACCAGCTTCCCGAGGAGAAAGATACGAGGTTCCTACTCTCCCCTAAAGTCTCAGGAACCCACAGAGTCCTATCTACTCTGTCCTATAAGGTTCCTGCTGTTCGTTTATTTCCATGGTCATGAAGATTTCATAGAATCGGAGAAAATCTTCTTCTGTTATATATAACATTGCCATTTGTTAAAGGTAGCCACATAAAAATAAAATAGCATATATTGTGTTATGGGGTTTTTGTTTTATTTTATGCCACTGTTGATATTTTATGATGAAGAAAGCAATCTCTATATATTTTTTGTTTTTGATCATATTTACCTAAAATTTTATAAACATGATTTTTTAAATCCTTAAGGCCATATTATTATTATTATTATTATTATTATTGTTGTTATTATTATTATGTGTGTGCATCTACAGAAGGATTTGTCAAAATCTGCATTATGGTTGGGCTTTGTGGAAGTCATGTGCTTATGTTAATTTTATGATTGAAAAGTAGGGATAGAGTTTAGCCTGTTAATATGGAGATAGCCATTGAGTAGCTAATGAGGCCTCTGTGTGGGCATGGCTGTCTCCTGATAAGTCTGGGAAATCTCGCGATATTTCCCCCATGAAGATCAGAAGCTATCTTTCCCAATTGTTGAGAATTAGTTTTAGAGAGACGATTAATCTCAGACAAGACAAGATGGCAGTGTCTAAGGAGCTGGAGAAGTCACATGGCTTGCCTTGATGGAGCCAGACCTCTGAAGCTAAAGAGGCCATGTGGGGACCCCTGTCAGTGATGAGTTGCTTCTGCCATCACTGGATGCTGATGATGGACCCTGAGCCTTGGAAGCGAGGAGCCATGGGGAGACCTCTGCTTTCACTGGGACTCTGCACCCACTGACCTGTAACTTCATGAGTCGGTAGGACACTTTATAGACTGATTTCGGGCACATGGGTTAATATCACTGGGATATTTTCTCAATGTCGGGTTCCTCTTGTATATAAACCATTCCCTTATATCCATATGCATGTCTATGAAATGTGTTCCTCTAATCTGCTCGGACCAACACAGGCTTCAAAAAACATTCATTTCTTACTTACCTTTATTTTCAGTGCTTTCCGGCATCAAGTGTGCATTTCTAATAACACAGACAAGTGCATGTTCTTTGGTGCTGACTTATTTTATAATTGACACTTTACCATGATTTGAACCACATCTTATTGGGTTCTACATACATGTCAAAGACAGCACATTTGAAAAGAGGCATGGAATCAATAGGTAGATGCTCTGCGGTTCAGAGAGAAACACATGCCAGCCATACCTAGAAGCAGAAAGTTTGATGTGGTGAGATTGTTCCCTACAGCAGGTCACTGGGCAGCGTCTAGGTTATCTTCATAAGTATGGTTTCCCTTTGCCTCCATTTTCCTTTCCATTCATCTGAAGATATATCATTTCCTGATACTCTTTTGCCCCTTCCAGTTTTACGAGAGTTGATGTAGCTAATACCATGCCAACTTATAGACATAAGAAGTTAGGTCTCTCCTTTAAAGCTGTTTGGAGTCGGTCAACTTCCTTTTGGACATCTTGGTAGAACGGAAGGCAAAAGCCAACCACCTAAGGACCAACACCCATTTTATTCTCGATTACCATTTTTAATATATTTTAATGCACATAAGTATAAGAAATAAGTCTAAGATAAAGCATATGTGCTAGTAAAAGTTAAGTTTCAATACACAGTATGGTATCATGAGTTCAAAGATATGAGAACTTAATTCTCTATTTTCGCTGGTGGTTTGAGTAGTAGTATATTTCACCCAAATATATCATCATGAGACTTGGAAATTAAACAAATGCAAGCATGAGGAAGACATGACAAAGAAACTACTTGGTTTTGAAGCACAAAGGAGATTGGGTTTCGGTTCTTCCTTGAATTCTTCTCATTTTTTTTAAATCTGTAGATCCTAAAGAGAAAACCAACAGATGTGAAAATGGGAAGCTTTCTTTTTGCTTATTCCTAATCAGTGGTAAACATATTACATGTCCATATTCAATAAGTGTTTTACTGTCTCCAGAAAATTCTCATTTTTAAACGTTCAAAATTTCAAACAAATCCTCCTGATGTTAACTTTTCTGTAAACTTTTAAAATGACCATTTAATTCTTTGATTCAATCATAATAAAATTCTTTCAGCCAACAAGTATTTACTCAATAATTTAAATATTCAACTTACTAAGTTACTCTTTGTAATAAAATATTGAGAAATGAAATGTTCTCTGTTTTAGAAATGAGGAAACTGACACCTAGAAGGTAGATTTACATGGCCAAAAATACATACAAGGAAGCAGAGATGAAGATACATTTACCTTGATCTTTATTTGACCAGCTATGAGTTATATAACTTATTGTATTTAAAAACCTATGCCTACTTATTGTGCTTTCTTTTGTTTTGCCTTATTTCTTTAGCAGGCATCTAGTTAGCTGGTGTAATGGAAAAATAGGTTGTTCATTTTAGCCAGTCATTTGACCACATATGAGGGACGCTTAAGTGGTGGATTAATGGATCATTTTCAACAATCAAGGTGTTAGAAAAACAAATAAACATCAACTTGGTAAATTATGAGTCACAATATAAAATATAAGTTACCAATATAAATGCATTAGGTAAATATAGAATGACTAACATTTTGAGATATGCTTGGGGTTCAGAAAATGCTAATTATGAATGGCAATTAGACCAAGGCTTCTTTTAATTATTTTATTTGCCAGGTCAAAGCTTGCTGATTCATGAAACAGTAAATTTTCCAAATGTATTCAGAGAACAAAAATAGCATTGGTGGAAAAACACTCATAATCTTTACAAGACATTTTAATGATATAAAGAATAGAGTGTTTCTTGATAGTAATTAGCAACACAAAATCCATTCTGTGATACTCCACTGAAAATGGATCTTAAAAAGTTTGCAGCCATTATGCTTACATTTAAAGCACTGCTTTAGGTTGGAAATACTCTTCTTGCATTCTTTAAACTTAAAAAATAAGCTAAGATTTTACTATGAAGAAAGATATATTTATGATTTTAAATATTTGTTCTAGTAATACTATTTAACACAGTATATTTAATATAGAGGGTCGCCAGCCTTTTCCCCCTCTGTGTTAAAACTTATCAAGATTATAGTTAACACATCAAAAAGTGACAATTGAGAAATCAAATGACTTTTGGAAATAGGAAAGCAGGTAGAATGCATGAACCAATAATCACAGTAGAAAAATATGATAACCATGACACATAGAAGAAAAGTTTAAGCAATTATGTGCACAGAATAAAAGAATCTGATGCATACAAAATTTGCTTACCATTGAATATAAAAAGTGGTGCAGAATCTTTATCAAAATTTGACCCTAAAATTAACACTAGATAATAGAGTTATGAAGTAAGCACTTTAATAGTTCGAAGGGTGACCTTAAAAAGATGTATCCCTGTTCTAATTCCCAGAAACTGAAGTTAAAAAATGGGAAGGGGGCACAAAAAAGCAGTGCATTTAGAAATATAATACACAAGGGAAAATAAAATATCATAAAAACTTCTGGAAAGAAAAGGAAAAAATAATCCAAAGACATTGCAGGCATTCAGAAAGATTTAAGTGATTAATAATTATTATCTCACAAAACTTTATGACAACACTGAGAACTCATGAAGTACAAATAAGGAAGATGTCAACGTTCTGTTGTTAGGAGCTTCCATGTGGTCTATTCTGAGAATTGCACTGTGCATAACATAAAGCAATCCTGCCTGCACCAGCACCATGATCGCAATTGTTACACTGAGTCTATTGTTGGACTGCCACAGTTCCATCCCACCTTTAAGAGTCCTCCACGTTTTTTCTTTTTTGATTGTATTCTATTTTACAAAGCTTTCATGGCCCTGGGGAGAGGGCCTTCCTGATAATATTCCCCCAAAATAGTGATAAATTTCCACTATCTTCACTTATGGGGAGTAGTACTTTTTGAAACAGATTTTTTCATGATTTTGGCAGTCCACAGGATTTTCCATGTCCCTCACTGACACGATAATCCAAATTTGCTACTGCTTTTCTCTTCTTCCTTATGCCATTGTCCAAATTCCATATACATGCATAGGTATATATGGTAACTGAAAATATCTATTCTTGCATCATGTGCCTCTTAGTTCACAAAGTGACATCTTTGCTTTGTAATACTAAGGGTGCCATGAGTAGTACAATGGATAGTTTGAATCTGAGGGACAGCTATTTTCATTACAGGAATATTACACTCAGTCTTCCTTAAGATAAACAGTAGTTCTATGTGAACATACGCTTGGTAGTCCAGCCCAGAATGGAAAGGACAAGACCCTCTAAGGTGTACTGAGAACCAGTCCTGCCCTGGCCTCTGTGCAGCAAGTCTGGAAGACAGTTAAGAAAAACATAAAAGGCAAATTAAAAGACAAAAAGCAAGACAAAGCTAAAATGATCACCAGCAGATGGAGTCTATATATATTGAGCTTGATGATCATTAAGTGACAAATATGAAAAGTAAACAAAATAATTTGTCAAGTACTAGCAAAAATGAGAACAAATGTAAAAGGAAGAAGAAAAACACGGCATGACATGTGTCTCATGGATGAATAATGCCTAATTAGTCATGAAGACGCACATTCTGAAAACTGGCTTAAACAAAAATGGTTATAAATAAACTGATGAGGACTGTTAAACAATTTTACCTTGAGGACTGTTAAACAATTTTACCTATCTTCAACAATGTCAAAGACACAGAAAACACCTAAAAGAAAAAAAATATATATATATGCAGATGGAATTATGGGTATATTGTTTTGATATGTGAATTTAAATGCAAATCAACATGCCATACTGATAAAATAGTAGATATCTTTGATTCTAGTAAGAGAGATTTTATTCATTTAGACTTTAGATATGTGTATTAATATTTGAATATTTATGTTTAATAAAGTTGTGGGTAGATACCATATAATAATAATAATAATAATATTCACAGTCAAGCCATCATATTTATTTTTATTTTAAATAATATAGTTTTTCAAAACCAATTATCCTTTCTTTAAATGTAGTAGAAAGAAGTAAAGTTAACTAGGGGGAAATAAAATGATAAACTGTGAGAAAGCTCTCAAAACTCTCTGTTTACTCTTCTCCACAAAACTTTACGAAATATTGTTTCATCCATTTTTGTAACAAGGTAAGGGTACAAAACAACTAAATTTGACCAATTTATGAAAGAGTTGAATGTGGATAGCACTGAAGAATATAGAATTGTTATGTTGCATATTGCAACAGTGTATCTGTTTATAAACTATTTTCCAAAGAAAGTTCTACAAGATGAAGTAAAGTAGTGATTTTCATATTCATCTATTACATTCTTCCCAAGAAACCTGTCTGCATAATGGGATAAGCTGTGAGCCGCTAACCAAGAACAGGATCAGCTGTTCAAAACCACCAGCTTCTTGCAGGAGAAACGTGAGGCTTTCTTCTTCTATAAAGATGTACAGTCTTGGAACCCCACAGAGGCATATAGGTTCATTATAAGTCAGAATTAACATAGTGCTGAATTTTCTCGTAAGAAAAAAGGCACAAAATATAAATATTGAAAAACAAATATCAATTTTCATGCAAAAATGAAATAAAATCAAAATTGATAGTGAAAAGTGATATTGGTTCATTTTATCACTACTCACTTTTTGGTTTCACATTAATTTGCTATAAGAAAATATTATTTTAAAAATGGAAATTCCTCCTATAAGACTTAGTAGATTTCAGAGCTCATCAACATATAAAATAAAGAATATATTTGGAGTAAAATAGATATGCTACAGAATAAGCAAACACACATAAACCTTCATTGAAAGACAATCTATGAGTGAAAAAAATACTAACCTAAATCGCATTGACTGATGGCAAAGAGATAAATAACATAAATGTGAAGCTGCCATAATCATAATATTTTAGAATATTTAAGATATTTTAATCAGTTCTCAATTGTGTGTGAGGACATGATCTCTAAATTAACAATGAAATAAGATAGGGAATAACCAAAAGAAGATTACATGTTGCCATTTTACTAAACTGTTTTCGAGATACTTTGTGCTTGTACACATTCACAATAAAATGTTTTCAATCTGCATATGTGAAATAACATATTAGCCGTATTTTAAGTTAACCAATGGACATTAAACTTAGATACAATATGCTACACTAATAGTATTGCTTTTTGTAAGACAGAGTACAGTTGTTCAACTCTATGTATAACAGGAGAAACCAATATCCAATCACTGAGGCGCTCAGATTTTAAGTGTGTACATCAGTCAGACATGCTTTTAGTAGTCATTCAAACTGTTGGATTGTTATGGTATCATGTTTTACCTTGTATAATATCATTGATAAATTAAAGATGATTAGTATATTTCACCATCAAAATTAGTTACTTTGATGATATTTTAATATCATCTATGACATTTTTCTTAAAATATAATTTTATTGGGGGCTCAGACAACTCTTTTTTTAAAAAAGATTTTATTGGGAGCTCTTACATTCAGTACATCATTTGTATCACGCACATTTGCACACGTTACCACATACATTTCCAAACACTTTTCATTTGAGCCCATGGTACAAGCTCCTCTTTTAAAAAAAAAACTCCCCTTCCCCCTCCCCTCTTATTTTAATGAATCATTTTATTGGGGGTCCATACAACTCCCATCACAATCTGTAACAACATGAGTCGTATGCTGGCCACTTTTACACATTCATTGCCATCATCACTCTCAAAACATTCTCCCTCCCTCCAGGCCCCCATTATCAGCTATATTACCCTTCCTCCCCCCCTTCCCCTTGAACCCTTAGTAATTTACAAATTATTTTTTCATCCTGTACACTGTACAATGTGTCCCAACACTCACTTCCCTATTGGAAAAGAATAGCATGCATGGCAAACTAGAGGGCCAGTGAAAAAAGAGGAAGATTCTGCATGAGACGTATTGACATAGTGGCTGCAAAAATGAGCTCAAACAAGAATGATTCTGAGTATTGTGCAAGACAAGGGAGTATTTCCTTCTGCTGTGCATGGAATCCCTATATGTTAAAAGCTCCTCAATGTCACGTGCACTGAGTCAATTCACCGTTAATATCAGTTCCCCAATTATTTATTGAGCCTGTAACATGTTATGTAAGCCTATTAATCGAAAGTATTATTATTGGAGTTGATGTTAGATGCTATTGAGTTAATTCCAATTGATGGATCCTTCTCAACAACAAAAATACTGTTCATGCACTGCGTTCTCAATTTTGCTC